>PVIA01003600.1:0-162998 GCA_004024845.1 Tonatia bakeri | reverse complement strand
CTGTTCAGGAATAACTTTCCCAAAAATATATTCAAAGATAAAAATGTAGATCCTTATGAGAAACTGAGACATTAATGACTGCTTGGTCTTGGAAGATTGGTAAGGGAACCAGATACTTCTTTATCAACATCATCAAGTTGATAAAGAATGGGGACATTACTTACATCAAAATATTGCCCCCCAAATAAAAATGAGGTCACTAGTATGGACCCTAGTCCATATGACTGGTGTCCTATAGAAGGAAATTGTGGGCACAGAGGCAGACAGGCATAGAGAGAAGATGATGTGAAAACACCCAGGGAAAAGATGGCCACGTGACTGGAAGGCTGCATTGCCAGCAGGAGAACACCAAAAACTGCTGGCAAATTACCACATGCTAGGACAAAGCTAGGAAGCGTTCTTTGTCCATTAATTTTAGATGAAGCACAAGCCTTGTCAACACCTTAATGTTAGGCTCTTATCCTCCAGAACTGTGAGGCTATAAATTCCCTTTCTTCTAAGAAATGTCTATTCCAGTCCTTCGCCCATTTTTAAATTAGATTATTTGGGTTTGCTATTGAGTTTTAGGAGTTTCTTATATATTAACTCCTTACTAGATAAATCATTTGCAAGTATTTTGCGCTATTCCATAGGCTGCCTGTTCTCTGCGTTGAGGCTCCCTTTGCAACACAGTTGCTCTTTTATTTGTTTTTCCTGTTTAAGACACAGATGCTTTTTAGATTAATGTGCTGCTTTTGCTTTATTCACTGTTTTGGTGTTATAACCAAGAAATCATTGCAAGACTAATGTGATAAAGCTTATACTCTAAGTTCTCTTCTAGCAGTTTTAGTCTGAGGGCTTACATTTAAGTGTTTAATTCATTTTGAGTTGCTTTTTTTGTATGCTGTAAGATAAAGGTCCAGTTTCCATTTTTTTCTATGGGGAAATCCAGGCTTCCCAACATTATTTATTGAAAAAACTACCTTTCCCCCATTGTATAGTCTTGGCATCCTTATCAGAAATATTTGACATTGTATGTTAACTTATTTCTGGACTCTATTCTGTTCCATTGGACTATGTGTTTGTTGTTAGGCCCACTCTATAGAGTTTTAATTACTGTAGCTTTGAGGTATGTTCTAAAGTCAAGAAATGTGATGCCTCAGATTTGTTTTTCATCTTCACAATTGTTTTGGCTGCTTGGAGTACTTTGCCATTCTATGACTTTCAAGATTGTTTTTACATATTTCTGCAAAAATATGACATTGGGATTTTCATAGGAATTACATTTAATCTGTAGATCATGTTCGGTAGCATGGACTTTATAACTATTAAATCTTTCAATATGTGAACATTGAATATTTTTCCACTTATTCGTGTTTTCATTAATTTATTTAAGCATCAATGTTTTGTAGTTCTTCAGTGTATCAGTTTCACCTCCTTGATTGTTTATTATCAAGCCCTTTATGCTTTTTATTAATCTTAAAATGAGTTGTGTAGTTTTCTTTTTGTATTGTTTATTCTTAGTGTATAAAAACACAACTGATATTTATATGTTCAACTTGAATCCTCCAGCTCTGCTGAACTCATTTATTATTTATAACAGTTTTTTGTTTGTTTGTGGTTTTCCCATGTAAGATGTATGAACAAAGATAATTTTACTTATTCCTTCTGATTTGGGTGCCTTTTATCTTCCTCCCTCCCTCCCTCCCTTCCTTCTTTCCTTCCTTCCTTCCTTCGTTCCTTCTTTCTTTTCTTCTCTTAATTGTTCTAGCTTATACTTTCAGTGCTATGTTGGTAACAGTAGGCATGGTTGTCTTGTCTTTCATTTTAAAGAAAAAACTTGTAGCTTAACATTATGATGTTGTCTATGGGGTTTCATATATAGCCTTTATCATGTTGCAGTAATTTTCTATTCCTAGTTTATTGATCATTTTTATCGTAAAATGGTGTTAATTTTTGCCAATGCTTTTTCTGCATCTGTGGAGATGATCAAGTGAATTTTTACCCTTTGTTCTATTAATGTGGTATTTCACATTGTTAATTTTACTATTTTGAACCATTATTGCATTCTAGGGATAAATTTCACTTATTTGTTTGTGGCGTATGAGACTTTTAATGTGTTGTTAAGTTTGGTTGCTAATATTTGACATCTATATTCATAAAGAATATTGTCCTAAAGTTGTCTTTTCTTACAGTGTCTCTATCTGGATTAAGTATCAGAGTAATGCTGGTATTTGTTTATTATTTTCAGAAAGGTTTCAGAAGAATTAGCATTAATTCTTCTTTAACTATTAGGTAGAATTCACCAGTGAAGCCACCTGGTCCTTGTCTTTTCATTGATATTATTGTTAGGAGGTTTTTGATACCAATCATTTTCATTGCTAATTTTAGATCTGCTCAGGTGTCTTTTCTTGTTTAATTCAGTCTGCTAGATTGTACATTTCAAGGGATTTATCAGTTTTCTAAGTTATCCACTTTGTTGTCATGTAATTGTTCATAGCAGTCTAGTATGATCCATTTTATTCATGTGGCATCAATTGTAATGTATACTCTTTTACTTCTGATTTTATTTATTCATTTCTCCTCTTTTCTTGATAATTTATCTAACAATATGCCAATTTTGTTGATCTTTTCAAAAACCCAACTCTTAGTTTGTTGTTTTTTTCTATTGTTTTATTCTCTATTTTGTTTATTTCTGCCCTAAGCTTCATTGTTTACTTCTTTATGCTCATTTGGACTTAGTTTGTTACTCTAATTGCTTGAGATGTAATGTTAGTTTGTTATATTGTGAGTTTCTTCTTTATTAATGAAGGCATTTATCACTGTGAACTTTGTCCTTAAGGTGGCTTTTTATGTATCCCACAAGGTTTGATACATTCTGTTTTGTTTTCATTAACATCAAGATACTTTTCAATTTTGGGGCCTTATTTTTTTAACCCATTGATTTTTTGAGTATGTGGTTTACATTCTATGTATTGGTTAACTTTTCAGGTTTCCTCTGCAGGTAGAAAAGACTTGGCATGATTTCAATCTTCTTTAATTTGTAAAGATTTGCTTTGTGACATAACATGTGAGATCCATCCTGGAGAATGTTCCCGGGCACTAGAGAAGAATGTGAATTATGCTGCATTTTCAGTGGAACTTTGTTTATGTCTAATAGTTCTACATCTGTTCTATAGTGTTATAGAAGTTCTCTGTTTCCTTGGTGGTCTTCCACATGAATGTTCTATTGATTATTTAAGTGAGTTGTTGAAATCTTTTACTATTATTGCTTCGTTGTCTATTTTTCCTTTTAATATTATCAATGTTTGGCACATATATTTTGGTGTTCTGATGTTAGGTGGGTATATATGTAGAATAATTATATCTTCCTGGAATATATATATATATATATATATATATATATATATATATATATATTATCCTTCCTTGTTTCTTTTAACATTTTTAACTTAAACTCTATTTTGTCTGAGGTAAGTATGGCTGTCTCTGATCTCTTTTCATTACTATTAGTGTGAAATACATTTTTCTATCCATTCACTTTCAGCCTATGTATGTCTCCAAATCTCCAGTATTTTGTAGACAATATAAAGTTGGATCTTGTTTATTTTTTACTTAGACAGTAAATCTATGTCTTATGATTAGGAAGTTTAATCCAGTTGCATATAAAGCAATCACAGATAGGACAGAACTTTTTATTGCCATATAAAAATGTTTTGTATCTGTTTTTTAGCCCTTTTATCTCTCTTTTCCTCTTTTGCTGTCACTCTTTGTGTTTTGTTGGGGTTTTTTTTGTAGTTACATGCTTTGATTATTTTCACACACACACACACACACACACATATATATATATATATTTTTTTTTTGTGGGAGTGGATATTTTCTGTAAATATTCTCTGTGTGGTTACCATGTGGCTTAAATAAAATATCTCTTTATTAAAACAATCTATTTTAAGCTAATAATAATTTAACTTCAATAAATACAACAGTGTACTATTTTACTTCTTTTCCTGACACATACAGTTTTATACTATTAATATCACATATTATATCTTTTTATATTTTGTATCCATTAACATATTTTATAGGTATAATTTTGTATACTTTTGTCTTTTAGCTTCTCCACCAGAATTAAAAGTGATTAGTACACGATACTTACAGTATTACAGCATTTTGTATTTATCCATATATTTATGTTACCAGCCAATTTTATACTTTCATGTGCTTTCACAACATTGTCTAGTAACATTTTGCTTCAACTTAAAGGACTTGCTTTAACATTGCTTGTAAGGCTGGTCTACTGATGATGGATTATTACAGCTTTTGTTCTTATGGTAAAGTCTTCATTTCTTCATCATTTTTAAGAAACAATTTTCCTGGATGTAATATCTTATTTGGCAGGTTTTATCTTCCAGCACATTGAATACATCATTCCACTTATTTTTGGCCTGTACATTTTCTGTTGAAAAATCCATACAGTCTAATGGAAGTTCCTTTTTATGTCATGAGTCATTTTTCTCTTGCAAACTTCAAAATTATTTTGTTATCTTTGACTTCGGACAGTTTGATTATATTATGTCATAGTATGAATTTCTTTGGGTTTCTCTTAGTTGGGTTCTGTTTTGCTTCTCAAATTTAGATGTCCATTTTCTTCCCTGATTTGGTAAGCTTTCAGTCATTATATTTTTTTTCTTTTTCTTTTCCATGCCTTCATTTCTTTAAATAAGCTTTTGGTTCTTTTTCTTTCTCTCTCTTTTGCATTCTTCACTCTTTTTTCTCCTCTGACTGTATAATTTCAAATGATCTGTCTTTGATTTTACTAATTCTTTCAGTTGGTGATTATATCAGTTCTTGGACCCTTCTAGTGAATTTTTTAATTTAGTTATTATGTTCTTCAGCTACAAAATTTGTTTTGTTCTTTTTATATTTTTGATATCTTGGTAGTTATTATAGTTTTCCATTGCTCATTGAGCATATTTACCATAGCTATTTTGAATTCTTGGTCAGATAATTCATATACCTTTAGGTTAAGTTTTTTGGGTAGATTTTTGAGGATTTATTTTGTTCCTTTGATCAGACCCCATGCTTTGTAAATTTGTAAGTGTGCATGTGAAAAATAGGTACTACCTTTCATCTTTTTAAACTGCCTTCATGCACAGAAAGTCCTTCATCAATCCGTATAGTTAGAGATACTGCATCAGAGTGTGGGACTCTTAAAAGTTTTGTTTTTGGTTCATTTTTTCAGGAGGACATGATCTGTTGTTTCCATTGGCGTTGGTGGTACCTCAGGGTCTCTGGAGCTACCACAAGGTGCCCAGTTTTCTTTTGTTTTGGTGGCCTACAGGCTTTTTTTGTATGCTGAACCACTCCACTGTTCTATGATAGTGAGAGACCAGTCTCGTGTGCAGCCTCTAAAAAACATAACTTTGGACATGTGCTCCAACTTTCACTCCCTCAGGATCATCTGGAAGTTGGAGACTCTGCCATTTGTTCTGTGCTGAGCTGAGGGGCAGGGCTATGGTGAGTAACTGTGTGCTAGCCTGAAGCATTGCCTTTGTTCTCAGTCACTCCAGCCTAGCACTCTTCCCTGAAAGTGCTTAGATTCAGGCCAGAGATAAACCAGTCTCCCAGGCATCCCGCTGAAAGTCTGAACATTACACATATATTTCTGTCCTGTTTTTCCCTCCCCAGGGAGTAGCCAGGAGCTGGGAGTTTTCTTTTAATTGTGCCATATTGTGCTGGGTGGAAGGGCTGTGGGCAAGTGAGTGCCACAAACTTTCCTGCTGGCTTGATGTTGCTTTTTTCATGTTTGTCTGGGCTGCAAGAGCCTCTTAATTGGTTTCTGAATTTCTGACAGAGGAAATTGGTCCACGTATTGTCTTCAAGTTGGTGTTTTCATCAAAGAAAGAGGGATCCGTTTCTTCCTATTTTGCCATCTTCTAGATTAATTTTTATCAATTTTTATTTTTTAAATGTTTTTATTGTTCAATTACAGTTGTCCCCATTTTCCCCCATTACTTTCCCCTGGCCTACCCACCCCCACCTTCTGTGTTCAGTCCTTCACCTCACCCCCACCCACCATTGTCTTTGTCTTTGAGTCCTTTATGCATGTTCCTTGACTTGACCCTTCCCCCTCTTTCCCCCATTATCCCCCTATCCCTTCTTCTCTGGTCACTGTCAGTTTGTTCTTTATTTCCGTGTGTCTGGTTACAGTTTGCCTGATTGTCTGTTTTGTTGGTTAGGTTCCACTTATAGGTGAAATCATATGGTGTTTGTCTTTCACTGCCTGGATTATTTCACTTAGCACAATGCTCTCCAGTTCCATCCATGCTGTTGCGGAAGGGGAGGAGCTCCTTCTTTCTTTCTGCTGCATAGAATTCCATCATGTAAATGTACCATAGTTTTTTGATCCACTCATTTCCTGATGGGCACTTAAGCTGTTTTCAGCAGTTGGCTATTGTAAATAGGGCTGCTATGAACATTGAGGTGCATAGGTTCTTTTGGATTGGTGTTTCACAGTTCTTAGGGTATAATCCCAACAATGGAATTGCTGGTTCAAAAGTCAATTCCATTTTCAGTTTTTTTGAGGAAATTCCATACTGTTTTTCACAATGTCTGTACCAGTCTGCATTCCCACTAACCATGTACTAAGTTAATTTTAAATGGGCACTTTTGTCATTTATTTTCAAACTGACATTTAAAAAAATCATTCCAAACACTATTAAATCAAATTATATAATTTTTAGAAATAAATCTTGACTGGAAATCATTGCACTCTGTCTTATTGTTATGGCATTATCTTAAGCCAAATTTTCAAATAATTGTAAATGCATTCTAAAACACCCAGATGTATCAATCTTTAAGTTTTAAAAATGCTAAAATTGCTAGGCTATCCATGTTGATTATATGACTTGATAATTCTTTATACATGTCTTTATGCATATTTTATTGGTAATCTATATAAAAAGAAATATCAAGGGGAATGTTAGTTTTCTTTTATTCCCGTGAAGGAATTCAGGGATAAAATAAGCCAATAAATTATTTTATTATTTTTGTAACTGGAGTCCTGAATAATACAGAGACTGAAATAACATAAATGTTAGTGCTATGAAATAATATGTACTTTCAGAAATATTTTTTAAAAATTCTCCAATGGCTTCTGAAATGTTTTAATTAAAACAAGTATGGTTTTAGACCAATCATAAACAGACTGATCCTTGCTAAAAGTATGCCCTATGTCATTATCTTACATAATTCAAACTAAAAAGTAAAAATTGACAATTTAGAATACATAGCTTTGCCATGAAATTTTAATCATTCAATTAAAGTCTTACAAACATGTACCTAAGTAGTAAAAAATATGAACATATAAAATTTATGCAACACATAAGAAGAGGAATGAGGGATATTATAGCAATCCTTAAATAAATAATATTTTAGCCAAAATAAAAAAGCAAAGTAAAAACTCTGGCTTAAATAGTGGAAACAATTCATGATGCAGGTGGGAATAAAAGTCAAATATAAGTATACAAATAATAAATATCTATGAATAAAAACTAAAATTAAACAAAAGAATGTTATCTTGATATTTGTAACAGTGGTAATTAGAGACTACTTGTCAAATTGAAAAATAAATACATTTCAGTGAACTCTGATTTCATGATCCCATATGTATTTTTTTCCTCCTAGGAGCTGCAGTTGAACACCAAGCTGTCCTGCTGACTATCAATTGACAAGGTCCTTAGCCAATGAATCCCCATTAAATGGAAACATTCTATCCATGGAGTAAAGTTACTGACCCTTGGGGCACAATGTTGTTTTTTGCAGCTTGCAAATCCTGCCTTTTTTCCAAAGTGAACCTTTCATGGGGTCATGTACCTGAGAGAAAGAATTTAAACATTCTCTTGTTTTCAGTCCAAAAGGTTTGTTTCTTTATTTAGAAGCTTTCAAAGGTTTTTACTCCCCCAGGGATATTCTGTTTCAACTTTCTAAATGAAGTCTTTAGAATTTTGGGGAATGGGCTTGGGGAGAAAAAGATAAGGAAGAGAAAAAGAAAAATCCATTCAGTTTAAACAAAATCTTTTGAAGATCTGTTTTCTAAAAATTCACTTCCCAATGTAGCCCATAAAGTTACTTCTTTTTCTTTCAATTTCAGTAAGAGAGAATAAATAGAAAAACTTACTCCTCAAATGCTTAGTGATCCACTGAGGTTTTGCTTAACACACAGAAAGGATAACACTAAGAAGTAATAGCTAATTTCAAATATGTTTGCTGTCAGGTAGTTGCAGATTTGTTTTCGAAGAGCTTCAGAATTAGAAAAGAAGTATGATGTGTTAATGTTTATTGTATGTGAAGTTATTCAATTTTAAATAAATCAGGGGTAACCAACATTATTATATAGTTTAGAGCTCTGTAATACTGTATGAACACACTGACATGAACTTCCATCCATTCATTGCTTAACAGAAAAGAAAATGTCCAACTTTGTACTACCACAGAGCATAGTATGTTCTGGGAAAATTATAAAAATAATTTTTAAAATATTTTTCCCTAACTCTGACACTAAATCAAGTAAGAAAAGAAAAGGAAAAGGAATCTCTAAATAGATCTCATTTATAAGCTTCAATGTAAACACAATTCTAAAAAAAGAAAATTAAAGCCAGCTGCATATTAAGAGGACAATGCATTATACACAAAGACAGGGTAGTCCTATCCATGACCTTACAGACCGAAAGTAACAGGGAGAGAGCTTCAGTCATCCATGGCTGTTGGAATCACACGGATCTCTACCCATTTCAGCGCCCATGTCATTCTAACACGGAATCATCACAGCCCTGTACTTTTGACCCAGACCATTTAATTCTGGCTACCATTAGTTTAATCACCATATATTAAGCAAACATTATCCTATTGGTGAACTATTAATTAACTAATTCTGTTCAAGTGAAGAACAAGACGATATGACTCAACAAGCACTACTATTAATTTTGTAATTATTGAAATAATTAATTTATTAAAAATGAACTAAGTATAAATATTGGAAAATAACAAATGAATACTCATGATATAAATCTACATGGAAAACAAAAGAAAATCAAATGAGAGAAAAAAGCAAGTCAACATAGGAATGCATAGAAATAATGTAAGAGTTTATCAGGTTGCCAGATACAAGATCAGAATACTGCAGTTAGTTGATTTTTCCATAATAGTTATTGTGAATAAAGGATGCTTAGTTCAACTTAAATTTCAGATAACCAAGAATTAAACTTTTTAATTAAACATGTCCCAAATATTGCATGAGACATAATTATGCTAAAATGATTACTCATTGTTGCTAAGCATGACAAAATTAATTGTGAAAAATATCATACATAATTATAAATACATACATAGAAACATATATGTCAAAATAAATACTAGTGTCCTGTGTCCACCACACAGCTTTCTACTCAGGAAATGGCTAAATATTTTAACCCTAACTCTGTGACTCTCTAGATAACATAACACCAACCATCCATGTCTAGATGACCAGTATTCTGAAATAATTATTCCTATGTTTTTTTAATATATACTTACCAACTTGTGATGTATTTTATATTGTGCATTGTTAACTTTGCCTTTTTAAAAATATTTTTATGCCCTGGCTGGCGTAGCTCAGTGGATAGAGCGCGGGCTGTGAACCAAAGCATTGCAGGTTCGATTCCCAGTCAGGGCACATGTCTGGGTTGCAGGACCCCAGCAACCGCACATTGATGTTTCTCTCTCTCTTTTTCTCCCTCCCTTCCCTCTCTAAAGATAAATAAATAAAATCTTAAAAAAAATAAAAATATTTTTATAATAGTTTCATACTGGCTATATCTTTGATTTATTTTTTGCATGAGCAATGCAGGGGTATTTATGCTTACAGAAACGTGAACCTCAATTTCATTTTTCAGTGCAGTATAATATTGGGTCAGCCAAAAAGTCCATTTGAATGAAAGACACATTTTTCATTTTCACCAATAACTTTATTGATTAGGATATTTTGAGTATTGTTGGCTGTCTCCTGGGTGCTGGAATGGTGATTGTTTCCATTAATGTCTCAATTTGATCCCTATCAGCTTCAACTGGTGTACCAGACCATGGTGCATTGTCCAGTGAGAAATCTCCACCACAAAACTTTGAAAATCTCCTTTGACATATTTTATCAGTCATAGCAATTTCTCCATACACTGCACAAATCTTTGTTATTAGCATTTCAGTTGCATTTTTGCCTTTCTTGAAATAATAAAGCATAGTATGTCAAAAATGTTGTGTATTTTCTTCTATCTTTGATGTCAAAATGGCTACCCTTATTTTAATGTTTTAAAAAATGCACATTGTTATGACAGCTATCATAATACAATCTAACAGAATTGTTCTGAATGAAGATTAAAGACAACTAAGCCTTACTAGAGCCATTTTACAGATTTTTACAGATAAAATCAAACAAACTTTTTGGCCAACCCAACAAGTAACTGAATGTATCAAAAACATTTATTTTTAAAAATTGTATTGATTAATTTTAGAGAGAGAGGGAGATATCCATTTGTTGTTGTTCCACATATTTATGCATTCATTGGTTGATTCTTGTATGTGCACTGACCAGGTATTGAACCTGCAACCTTGGTGTACTGGAACGTCTTTCTAACCAACTGAGCAACCCAGCCAGCGTAATCAAAAATTATTAATAGGTTCTACTGCTTATAAAAACAACACAAAATTTAAAATATATTTATAATATATTGTAATAAATTCAACAAATTTTTATTATTTATGCTATTACAGTTGCCCCAATGTTTCCCCCTCTGTCCCACCTCCAAGCCTGCCCTACTCCCACAGTCAATCACCACACCATTGCCCATGTACATGGGTCACGCCTATGTGTTCTATGACTAATCCCTGCACCTTCTCTCAACCAGTCTCCACCTCCCCACTCTTCTCTTACAGCTGTCCGTCTGTTCCATGATTCTGTGCCTCTGGTTCTATTTTGTTTGTTAGTTTATTTTGTTCATTAGATTCCTCTTATAAGTGAGATCATATAGTATTTGCCTTTTACCCATTGGTTTATTTCACTTAGCATGAGTCTCCAATTCCATCCATCCTGTCACAAAAGGTAAGAAGTCCTTCTTTTCTACTGCTGCATAGTATTCCATTGTGTAAATGTACCACAGCTTTTTTACCCAATCATCTATTGATGGGCATTTGGGCTGTTTCCAGGTTTTGGCTATTATAAATAATGCTTCTATGAACATAGGGGTGCATATGTCCTTTTTAATTGGTGTTTTGGGATTCTTAGTATATATTCCCAGAAGTAGAATTGCTGGGTTGAAAGGAGGTTCTATTTTTAATTTTTTTAGAAAACTCCATACTGTTTTCCACAGTGGCTGCAACAGTCTGCATTCCCACCAACAGTGCACTAGGGTTCCCTTCTCTCCACATCCTCACCAGCACTTGTTGTTTGTTGCTGCATTAAAGATAGCCATTTTGGCAGCTGTGAGTTGATATCTCAGTGTGATTTTAATTTGCATCTATCTGATGGCTAGCAGTATTAAGCATTTTTTCACATGTTTATGAGCCATCTATATGTTCTCCCTGGAGAAGTATCTATTCAGGTTCTTCGTCCATTTTTTTAATTGAATTGTTTGTCTTCCTTGTATTGAGTCATATACGTTCTTTAAATGTTTTGTAGATTAAACTCTTGTTAAATGCATTATTGTCAAATATGGGGGAACATATTGTAATATTTTTTCCATATTTAAAATACAATATACCATGTATATTATATAGCCAAATATATGCATAAATAGAAAATTCAAGGTATACCTATGCACACACATATGTGTGCATACTGACAATTTCAAGATATACAGATGTTGAAATTGGAATCTCATTAAGATAGGTACATGTTTAACTTGATTGGGTAATGAAAATGATTTTCTTAATAAATAAACTTCATCAGTTTACACTATAAGTGAACTTGTCCTAGGGAATGTTTTGCCACATGCCCACTAGCATGTTCCTGCATGCAACAAGGTTTATTGCATGTGTTCAAGTGATTAAAGAAGGAGGGCCTTAGACCAAGGTGGCTCTAATGCTTCAGTGGCCTAGATAAGTGAACCAACACCTAGTCAGGAGTTAATGCACTAAAGTCTGAGAAAATGAAGCTTAAGAACAACGGATCACAAACAGCAAAACAGGCTTTGCTGAATGAGGCAAACATGTCAGTTCCAACCTACCCAGTAATTTCCTTGCTTTGCTTCTGTGTCTCTATAAAAGTCTGCCCTGTGGGTGAGAGCTCCTAACCATCTTTGGTTTGGCGATGCTCACTTCGAGTCTATGTGTGCTCAGACAAACCCTTGGAAAATTTAATGTGCCTCAGATTCTCTTTTATCAAATGCCTCTGTATGTCAGACATTTTTTAGATTACAATTTTAAGTGAATTTTTATTTTGTAATAATTTTAGATTTATAGAAACGCTTCCAAGATAATACACAGAATTCTTCCATGAAAAGTTTCTCAAAATATTTTTCTTTTTAGAGAACAAATTTTAATGTTGTTGATTTTCTTTAATAAACGATTTTTACTAATATCTGCTTCCCTTATTTCCTTCCTTCTGGATTATATGCGAGTTATCTCTTTACTACTTATGTCATTTTGAGAACATTTTAAGCTGGATACTAGTTTATTCATTATTAACCATTCTTCCTTTCTAATGAAGGGTATATATGGATATGTAAATATTCTAAATCTGCATAACGTATATTTTTGTGGGCAGTATTTTTACCTCTCAGTTTAAAGTATATTTTCATTTCAGTTTTGACTTCAGCCATAAATTTTTAGGTGTACATTCTATTTGTTTGGTCTTTATTTTATTTACCAGCATTATACTCATTAAGTATGGTATGTATGCTACCAGTTCTTTAAGCTGTGTTGTAAGTTGCTTTCTGGCCTAGAATGGGATCAAATTTCTTGAATGTGCTATGGTTCCAAACAGAGGGTATGTTGCCCTGTGTGTATATGTGTGCTTGAAAGGAAAGGAGAGAGATACGATGCACATCCAAATATATATGTTGATATTTGCCCTGTGAGATATTTAACTAAAAGAAATGATATAAAACCCCATTGTGCACATTTCTCAACGTACCCTTCTACTTTTGTCTCTGTTGAAGACATTTGATGAGGGGCATGCTGGTGAACATAGTTGGATTTATTTCATCCTCATTTTAGGTTTTGATCTCTCACATTTCTCCTACATGGAGAAATACATGCCCTTCCTACATGCCCTTCCATGCCCCATGTTCCTTGCTTACCATTAGATTCTTTTTGTAGTATTTTTTACCTTTAGGAATTCCTTATCACATTTTTTATCCATGTACTTGTTATAAGATTGATTTCTATTAACATAGTGCTTATCTTATTCATATTAAAGATAGAAATGTCTAGACTGACACTGTAGCTTGATTTCCTTCCCCCACAACCAAATGCATCAGAACTTTTGGAATTAGAGTGCCACATTTAGTGTATTATACAGTAAAATAACAACTCCACAATTCAAAAATCATTACTGTAGTATTACACCATTGGTCTTGTTTATTACTACAAAGTTATCATTTAAAACAATTAGAATTCTTTCAAGTGTCCTCAACCCTGTTACTGTGATCATTTTCCTTCTTCCTGAATACAATTTTAGAGCTGTCTTTAAGGAGAGTAAATTTTTGTTTAACTAAAAAAGCATGTCTGTATTATACTCTCTTTGGTGAGTGATATTTTAGGTAGGATTACATCCCTTGGATGACAGTCCTTTCCTTTAGGATTTTATAGATCTTGTTCCATTGTCGTCTATACTTGTCATTGATACCTCAGGTCTAAGTTTCTTGTTCTTTTTTGGGAAACATTTTTTCTTTCTCTCTGTTTTATTTTAAAATATTGTTGCATCTTTAGCATTAAACTTTGACGTGCATTTCTTGTTCACCATTTTTGTGACTTTTGATAACCAAAAAAAGAAAGAAAGGAAAGAAAATTCATTGTTTCTAGAAATTTACAATCTAAAAGTGAAGGCAGATATGAATTAAAGATTTATATTTCTATATATAAACAGTTTATATTATTTGACATTTTGTTTAGATTTTAGAATAGAACTTAAATAGTATGATGAATTTAATAAAGACACATAACTAGATTCTGTAGGACAGAGTGACAGAAGGAACCGTATTTAGATGGCTGCATTAGGAAAGGTTTCTGGTATCCCTCCTTTGGAAATTCAGAACTGGACATGAAATGCCTCAGTACAGTTGACAAGATTAAAACCTAAGGACCTGGGGGTAAGAATATTCCGTCTGGCATTTCCCACAGGATTGAAGTATTGGGAAGCAAAGAGGCAATAGGTAGTGAGTGAGTCTAAATTAGGTATAATCTCTGGATATTAGGTTCTTCTGAAAGTCCTGGTATTCCAGAGTACTTTTTCTGATAACCTTAGAAAAATAGAATATCTTTTTAAATCTAAATCAAGTAGTTTTCTGTTACTGGTAAAGTAGGATTTTACCAGGTGATAAATAATAGCTATGATCAGGTTTAATAAATGTCTGGCTATCTGTATTATTAAGAATGGATTAAAAGAAAACCAGACAGGAGGGCATTTAGGAGTTTCTCTGCAAGAGATGATGGAGTATAGACTAGGTAACTGCCAGTGAGGATGAAGAAAAAGGTGAGAATTAAGATCTCTTTAAATGGTAAATTAATCAAAATGAAGTACATTGGCCATAAAGTAAGGGAAAGCAAAATTCATAGATGATGCTCAGATTCCTGGCATGAATATTCGTAATGACATTTACAAAGAGGGGAAATGTTAGGCTTGAGAGCATGAATTGATGGCTAGTGCCTTATGTGGCAGGATGTGTAGGGGCGGGCAGGAGTGTTGTTGGAGATTGGAAATCCATTTTGAACATGATGAAGTTAAAGTACTTGTGGTTATATAAACACTTATCCCTGGAAAGCAGTTCATTAACTAGTCTAAAACTCAGGAGAAAGATAGGGACAGAAATTCAGTTTTTTTATTCATTTGTATATAAAACTAAATGCCTCCATGGGAATGGATTAGAGGTCCTAAAAACTTTTGTACAGTAAAAACAGAGTTTCAAAGAAAGAAGGAAGGATTCATGGGACTTCAGTGCCAAAAGAAATTTAAAGG
This sequence comes from Tonatia bakeri, assembly GCA_004024845.1. Lineage (NCBI taxonomy): Eukaryota > Metazoa > Chordata > Mammalia > Chiroptera > Phyllostomidae > Tonatia > Tonatia bakeri. The sequence continues at coordinate 147,811 of PVIA01003600.1, read as the reverse complement.
ACCTGACAAGAAATAAATTAAGACAGCATTATATTATCAAAGAAAAGGGAAGAGAGGTTTTTCAACAGGACAGGGATTATTTAAGGGGAGGGTAGTAGGCACATAAATAAGATAGGATGGTTCTTCTTGACCAGATTCTCCAGAAGGTTCTTTTGATCTGAGTAGAGATTACTTGGCCGGTGGATAATAGAAAGAAATATATGGGTTTTCTAGATAAAGAGAAAGGCCGTACATTATGTAAAAAAAATCTTTAAATCTTTTCATTACTCTGCAAAGACATGTCCTTGTGACCTCTGGACTAGCAGCATCAGCAGCATCTGCAAACTTGCTAGACATAAAATTTCAGGCCCCATTCTAGAATAATGAGCCAGAGAGTATGGGATGGGTCCACCATGCTGGAGATCAGCAAACCCTTCAGGTTATTCTGATGCCCACTGATGTTTAAAGACCCCTGTTTTAACACAAAGCACAGCATCTGCCCATTTTCTCAAACGTGTGGATTGCTATGTAATGCTGCATGTCACCTTTTTGTCATCCTCCATATCTATGTCATTGAAACCAAGTCTGCATTTTAATTATCAATTGAATTAATTTTATTTTATACAGATTATTTATTATTTTATATATGCACATTTAACAAAGATGTAAGATGGTTATTTGTTATGCACCTTAAGAAACAGCACAGTATGAAGCATCATTGAAACATTTTATATGCTCATTCCTAATCACAGCCCCCTGTAGCTAAGAGTAATAATTTTTCAAAATAATCTATTTATCACTCCCTTGTTCATTTTTATACATCTATATGTATAGCTTTATTTCATATAGATTTATAGATGGAAGTGTGAATAGAAAACTAAAATACATTGGTATATGAAACATTCAATGAGTCGGTGAATATTCCATCATATTGAATATGGAGAAACACTCAATAATTTATAATCTGCAAGGCAAATAAATTGGTCACTATGATTTAGATTCACACTCAGTCTTCGCTACTTTGTAACCAGTTATTTGGGAAATAGCCTGTAAATTTTTAACTTTCAGTGTCCACATCTATGACATAATTGTAGTATTTGCCTACATAGAGTCCTGTGTAGAGAAGTGAACTAACATGCATTTCTAACATGAAGCATGTAGACAGCATATGGTCTCATTAAATCATCTTGAGTGACTGATGGGTACAAAGAGCTTGGACTGACTGGTCTCAGAGCAGCCACGGTTGCCCCCTCTGCTCATGGAGGAGGACGTGTTGCCTCAGTGCTTAGTAACTGCTTATTGAAATAATAAATTTTCAGCACTCTCAGACTCCTGTTTCTCCAAACAAAATAGTTTGTCTCCCAAGCCCCTTTTTGTCCTCCATTAATCTTCAATGAAACATAATATTATTTGGCCTTGAATAAAACATATGTCTTCTTTCTAAAGAGGTTGAGCATCTTTTAAATGTTTTTTTGTTATTGAAATGTTTTTTATATTTTTCTCCATTTTTATACGGAAATATTTTATGTTAATTATGTTTTACAGAAATATGCACAGACCCTGTGTGAGAAAATCAATGATTTTCTCACACTGTGAATTATATAATCACCAACAGATCGATAAATTGAATACTGCCACTGCCTCAGAGTTTTTTGTTCTCTCCACTTTCAGTAATAACTCCCCGTCCCCTGAAATAGTAATATTGCATGCTTTCAAATCCACATACTCTGTATTGTATGTCTGACTTCTTCAATATGTTAATCTATTTGGGATTAATTCTTGGTGTGGATTATAGAAAAAATTAATTCCCTCTACAAAATGTTACAACACACTATCATTCAATAATTTGTCTATTTTGAGACAGTTTGCAATTAAATGGTGATAATCTAAAGCTGCTATGAACATTATTTAACATATAATTTTGGGACCACATATACAAACACATTCTTTTGAATAATATATTCAGGAGTAGAATTGCTGTGTCATAGAATTTGCTTTGTGTGGATTTATTAGCTATTACCAAATAGCTTTCCAAATTGATTTCATAAATTTGTATTTGTCTATAGGTGTAATTATTTTGCCTTGACAGCAAATAGAATTTAGTTTTAAACTCTTTGAATATATTATTCCTATGTCTTCTTTTGTTGCCATTATGAAAATGACAATTTAATTGTTTCTTTGTAGGCAATATATGTTTTTCTATTTTATAAGTTCTGTATTTCTTTTGTTGTTATTCTACAACATGTCTGGTAATTTTGTAAAATTTTAAATCTGATGGTATATATATAAGTGTGAGCTATTATTTCTTAAAACTGCTTCTCTCTTAAGTATTTACATTCTGTCAGTGTGCACCTCCCATTGCATATAGGGCATTGTTTTATTGTTTCCCAAATATTTCTTAACCCTTTCTTTTTACCTTTTTCTTCAGTGTTTTCATTTTAGTAATTTTTCGTCTCTAAATTCACATTCACTCATTCTATCTTTTACTATGTCTATTTTTCTATTTAAAGTGTTCATTAAAATTCGAATTTTAATAAATGCTCTGCTTTTGTCATTTTTTAAGGTTTTTAAAGTTAGTTTTACATCTGGCTACTTGATATTTTTATTCAAAAACTTAATTTCCATTTTATATTTAGTTTTAATATAGGACACATGTTTTCACAGTCTTGGCATGAAAAACTCTGCTTGCAGCACTTGCTTACTCTGGTGGGTGCTGTGTATATGCTGAGCCTGTGTGTTCTTCAGGCTTTTATCTTGCAAAGACAGCAAGCTCTAGTTTCCATTCCTCCAGCGAGGGTTTTTCATTTGTTTCCATTCAGTGTCCTGGAACATTTGCAAAAGAAACAACTGTCTTAAGTTATTATCTCATTTCATGGATTCCAGTACCACTGAGAACCAAAACCATAATAAAAATGTTTACAAATGACTAGCAAATACTTTTTTTTTCTTAGCACTCAGAAGGTCAAGAAAGAAAGGCTCCCTTTCAGCTCCTAGTCCTAATGAGATTTTTTTAAGATCAGTTCTTCACTGCACGTGTCACTGTCCACATATCCTGGATTCCTGTGAAGGTCTCAATTACAACTGCTTCCTCCAAACTGCCTCAGGCTTTTCTCCACCATGTGGAACCCTGATTCCCAAGTCTCTTAGTTATAGTGATTGGCAAGTGTCCCCAGGGTCGGCAAAACCTTAGCATTTACTAACAGCTCTAATTTTTAGTTTTTCTCACTCTTTAAAGCCTTGGAGATTTTCCTGACTGTGTTCTTAGCTCAACTATGTTTTAAAAAATTGTGTATTATATATCATTTTCCATTTTAGTTATTTTGTAATGGGTTTTCTGGCTATCTACTATAACACTTTCAGAAATAAAATATTCTTAATAGTCTTAAAGCTCTTTAGGAAGCAGATTGTTTTTGATTTGCCTTGCAACCCTGGGGGCAAACTGCCCAGTAAATAGTATACCATAAATAGCGATCAGTTCCTGACTGACAGAAGGAATGAAATGCCCTGATTTATTTAGAGAACAGCATATGAGTTAGCAATGCTGGAGAGTAAGGTGAAGGCTGGATCATGAGAGGCTAAACGTCGAGCAGTAGGCAACAAACAGATGCAAATGTAGTTTCAAGCAAAGAGGTTTTAAGTCAGTAAGAACATCACTGATGGGCTGAGGATCAGCAGATATTATGGCATCTCATGAGAGAGTGACATTTTATTCAGAGTTCTTCAGAGAAACACAACCAATAGGAGATCTTAAATATATATAATGTATGTTACATTTTACATATTTACTAGTGTTATATTGTGTATTAAAATAAATATAAATATATATTTAAATGTATAAATTAAATTAGGGAATAGATACATAAACAATAGATAGATGATAGATATCATGTACAAATTAAATGAATCAATTAAATTAGGTCACGGATACATAGATAACAGATAGATGATGGGTACAGAGAAAGAGAGATTTTTAAGGAACTGGCTCAGGTGATTGTGGGGGTCGACAGCTTTTAAATTTGCAGGGTAGTCTAAAAGACTTTCTAGTCTTGTACTTTCAGGTACGAGTTGATTTTGCAATCTTTGGTGTAAAATCTATGCACACAGAAGGCCGGCATGTGGGAAACAAGCAGGGTTTCTATGTTTCAATGTTGAGGCAGGATTACTTCTCCCAGAAATTTCAGTCTTTGCTCTAAAGACCTTCAGTTGGTTGGGTGAGTCCTGCCACATTGTGGAGGACATGCGAAGTCTACTGAGTATAAAAGTTAATCACAGTTACAAGGAATCTTTTAGAGCAACCTCTAGATCAGTAGTTGATCAATCAACTGGGCTTGATATTTAACCCATTTTACTCATAAATTCACCATCCCAAGGGCTAAGGCTGCATGCAAACAAAACAAACAAAATCAGAACCTAATTTTAACAGGCAGAATGTCAAAGTCAGCTGGTGTTTGAAACCATTTCCTTTGGAGCTCAGATATGCCCTAACATTTCTAGACTCAGTGCTCCACTAACTACTACCAAGTGGACAAAAGGAAAACTAACTTGACTTATTCTAAATGGACAGATGATATTTAAACACTAGACAATCAATGGTTTTGATATTTAGGGCTGGGGCTGAATATGTAAAATTATATATGTACATAATTTATATTACATGTAATATGCAAATAATGTATAAAATTAGAGTACAGTTTGAGTTTTTCAAGCTTCCAAAGGCTTTTTTTTCTGTTTGCTGTATTTTAGGTTTTTTACCCATGGGGATGAAAGAAAGCTTTAAAATGGTGTTTCTTGGTAGAAGATCATCAAGTTTGAATACTTAAAATGACATCCATGCAGTCAAAAAAGCAATACATTGCTGATTTCAAGTCTTTGAAATTCTACTGGGATTTGATGAGTATGCATAACACCACACAATATCATATGTCATTTCACTGTTCAAAGACAAGAAAGAATGCTCTTTGCTTCTGTTATCATTAATCTAGTATTTCTTTCACATAAAAGCTTAAGCCAAAATCCTCCAAGAAAAAAAAATATCTGCCAGGACATTTTTCTTTCCCCTCTTAAAATACTGAATACAAAACAGGAAGTCCTATATTGGATATGAGAAGTTAAGCATGGGAACAAATTTAGTAAAACAAATGATTTTTTAAAGGGACCCTAGCATATGGAAAAAAAGTCAAATCAGCAGTATATTTAAATAATCATGTACAAAAGATACATTGATCTAAGTTGCAAGTGAATACATTTTTTTAAACAATATTGACTTATTTTAGCATTTGGGGAAAGCAATAGAAAATAGATTCAGACTTAACTTCAAGCATCCACATGAAGTATCATAGGAAAGACAGATGTCTTACGTCATTCTCCGTTACATTAGGTGTTTATGATGTTCTGAGGAAGAAGTTCTACATTTCCACATGATATGGAGGGAAGAAAAAATGTAAAGATTACTAAGTACAAGAATTTCACATTTATAACCTAAAATAGTTTGATATTCTTTGAGATTATGGCTATAAAAATAGTTAAATAGCTTAAGTTATATCTGTGCATCTATAAACCTATATTGTAATCATCTGTTGCTTCGATGAGGGGTTTGCATTTTCATCCAGGGGAGAAGGAACTCTGAATAGAAAAAGCTAGTTGTTTCTCTCTGCCTTCTCAAGACTGAGACTACAACTTAAACATAGTAGACACTCTTGAGTATCTGAAAAGTCTTAATGATGTTTTTGGCATTTGTTTCAGATTACAATATGTGATCAGCCTCCACCCAAGTAGTTAAAAGAAATAAATGAGGTTATTTTCCCCCTGTAAAGCAATACCAGTGCCTACGATGTTCTTCCTCTCAGAATCATCCTCTCCACCATCATACATCACTGTCCTTGTCCTCTTTGACCAATGAAAATATGGTTAATCCATCTGGTCTTGAGTTAGGCGAGAGGAGGCATCTGAGAAGTTAGTTTTGTTTGTAGTTTTTTTCACTTGGAATGTGATAATATGCTGCTCTGATTTCTTTCAAAACCTCCAGCTAAAAAGAAAAAAAAATAGCTGGAACACATACTTCTCTCAGTTGCTATCATACTTGAAAATCCATATTTGCAAAACTGGGCTAGAGTGTATCAATTGTTCACTGGAAATTTTTTCTCTTCATGTAGGCTGGTTTGAATGAGATAATAGAATGGATTCAGTTAACTATTTCTAATAAAGAGTGAATGGAGAAAAATGAGAGTGAGAATGTGAGGAAGACATAGAGGGAGAGGAGAAGGAGGGGAGAGGGCGAGAGGGGGAAAAGAACAAACTCACCACTCTGGACATCTATTCTCTAGATCTGGAATATTTTCTCTTAAAATTTTGCACATTCTATTGGAGATTCCTTTTCTGGCAGAAAATATGCTTCTCCTCTTACCCTTTATAAATCAAGCTGTATCCTCATGTACTTTGTTTATATTTTTGGGGGGGAGTGTTTTTTTATAAATAAGGAGCACATTATTTTGTATGTTTTTAGTTTTTGTTTGGTTTGGTTTGGTTTCATAAATAAGAATCCCTTTAACTATACTATTCATATTTGAAAATCCAAATGCTTTTTACTGGGTTTTGATATGTTTCTCTGCAAAATAAATAAAAAAATTAAACATGTTCAACTTTTACTTGGCCAGTGTATAAGTTTATTCTGTGTTTTGGTTGGTGTGTTCTCTGTATAATGTTTAGATCACAGGTGTCATGGTCAGGATATATTTAAATACATAGCAGATGAATTGCAGTGATGACAATCCATGATGGTGTCAATTTGCTGTAACAGAGAATGTGCATCGACAGGGAACCCAGACAATGAAGCCTGCATAACTATCCTGATCCAGCAGAGATGAGCTGGCTCTGTAAGATCTCTCTGCATCAAATCATTATTGATGGCTTGGGTTGTTTTGAAATTGCTAATATTCATGAAGATTTTAGCTAGATTTCTATTAAAATGTGTGCATTACAGCAATTTTCAACTCAATCCTTAATTCATTACTGACTATGAACTCTAAGAGAAATAATATATTAAGTTTTCATAGAAAGAGAAGATGAAGCTTATTTAGTACTATTGTTTATGCTACTGTGAAAATAAATTCAGGAAAAGAACATAAAGGGAGAACTGAAGATAGTGAGCGGGAAATAATAAGGTGTTTCCTCAGACACAATCAAATGGATATGATAAAAGAAATTAAATTGTTAAGTTTAAGAAAATTCTTTGTCTGCAAAAGTCAAAAACAAGAAGAGATCTCAATGTAAAATTTCACTATTAGTGATGGTCAGATTTAAGAATTCCTCTTGAGGTTATCATGGAGCTTTGAGGCATGTAGCCTTGTGCTTCTTCCTTCCTTCATTGTTTGCATGATAACTACAGCTGAGACAGACCTCTTGTACCAGAAACTGAATGCTTCCTTGCAGGAGTTCAAGTTCATTGCACTGTATGATATGTCCCAAGGAAAACCAGCTACCCCCACAGCTTGTTTACTTTAGTTGGAGCCTTGCTCTGGGTTTTCCCTGTTTTGATAAACACCAAAATGAAGTCATATATTATGCTTTGTTCATTCTTCCTATTATTGTATGTTTTTCTGCATCATAATTCATTATATATCGTTCTTAGCTTGTCTGGCAGATTGCTCTTCATGGGAAAGGAGTCAACTTTCAATATTCCTCAGTTTGCTCCTTCAATATATGCTTAATTGAGATTTTAAAATTGTATAAATGTTAAGTATTTTTGAGAAAACCCTCAAGTCACTGTGAACTTCAGGGGAAACCTGGGGATTTTATAAAGAAATTAAAATGTCAGAGTAAACAACTGTCAGGTAAGCAAGCAACAAATTAAGTCTACTGAAGAAAAGAAATAAAGAAAAAATGAAAACACTATGAGCATAATAGGAGATGAGCAGGACTCTAAAAGGTTAACCAACAGACAGTAAGTAGCACGATGGCATTTCTAAGCTCTTCTTCCTCATCTGTGAACAAGGGACACATGGATCTTCCTTGGAGCATATGCATGGAATTGGCAGTGAAGGAACTGGGTTTTAGAAATCAACACAGACCCTCAGAATAAGACCTTTGATCAGAAAAGAATGCAGATCAACATAACTTCCTCAGATCCATCTTTCTCCTCCTCAGGCTGTGAGCAGATTACTCTTGTTGCCGTGGTATTTGACCAAAAGTTTGAATATTGAGGGGGGTTTCAGAGTATGTCAGAAGACCCCTGCATTATGACTAGATGTCAGGAAGTTAGGGTCCATAAGTATCTGCTGTGAATGGTTTCCTGGAAATGTGATAATGGATGTAATACTGTCTACTAACTGTGCTCAGGCTAGACTAAATATTGAATCAACAGGCAAGAGAAAACTTGCCAATGAAGGCAGAGTTCCTATTTAAGAGAAAAGAAAAATCTTGGATAGAACAGATAAATTCTTCTTTTTTCCAGCATGTGGTTAAAATTAGGATTTGGGTTTCTTGCAGCTCCTTATTTCATTCATTTATACAGCTGGGCACTTTGTTTTGGAGATGTAGAGAGGCTGCTAGAAAGACCAAGAAAGCTAGGTTTTTAAAAAGCATTAAATTGGATCAGTTCAGAAAATTGTTAAATCCTAATGTGATGCCCAAATCAACTTAAATGACTCCAGGGGAGTAAAGATGTTTTATACATTTGCACCCTTTAGTATAGAATAAACCAGGCACATCAAATGGAAGAACGTGTGTGGGTTTCTCTCTGTTCTTGGTTCTGTTCATGTTCTATAATGACAATATGAGCATATGTCCAAAAATCCCCTCTCTTTTACAAAGGACCTTCAGATCTACTATCTTTGACTGAATGAGGTTTCTGCAATGAGCTCTTCGATCTTTGGAAGAGCATCCTTTCTTTCATCATATGTGGATTTTAATGTGTTCTTTGTTGTTCTCTGAATGCTGATAGTACACCCATAACAAGAAAAATCTGTCTAGCCCACTGATCAAAAACTGAGGGCTAGAAGACAGACCTATTTGTCAACAGCATGTATGCCCCTCAGGTAATTTGGATTTTTTCTTTTCCTTATTTTAGTACCTCTTTTATCAAGCCTCTTAAATTCATGCCTTGCATGTCAAATGCATGTTAAAAACAGCTGTCTGCTACTACCAGCTTTGGAGAACAGCAGAGGATTAAGAAAGGACAGAAAGAGTTAATTCTTGCAGTTTTCACACTGGAATAAAGTTAATAGGCTGCCAATAACATAGGTTACAGTTGCAAGAGCTAAAGTTATAAGTAATCCTACAGGGATAGAGGAAAATTGTTCCTGACAAGCTGAAATTACTTTATAAAACCTCTTATGTGTTGAGAAGCCCTAGGTTGGTCAGGGCATGAAGCTTATTTCAATGTGTAACTCAGACTGTTTATAAAGCAAATATCTTGCCCAATATCCGTTTTCCTAAAGCATGCCCTTTAACCTACTGTTTTTTGTTTCCTTTTGTTGTTGGCATGGCGACTAAGAAGCACTCCACCAGACTGATCAATGCATGGTTACATCAACATAACATTTTCAGTCAAGTTCCCAGGAGCCTTCCTCCCAAATCTGTCATTTTGATGCAGATAACTAAATCAGGCTAAGCACAGCAATGATAAGGGATGACTTGCCTCATTAGCTGGCTCCTGCTGCTTTATGCTGCCAGGAAGCTCTACAGTGACTGCCTGGGATCTTGGGACAGATAACTGTTTTTTGAAATTATTTTGGTGTATTTTTCTTGTAATTCTCATCTTGCATTTTGACAGCAATTTTGTAGGATGACATATGTACCAAATCCATATGCCTGGAACTTCATTCTCTAAATACGTATCATGTGATGGGTTTTATGAAGACTGAGCCAACAACAGGCTTAATCCACAGAACGGTTTAAAAATGTCCTTCAATTCGTCTCCTTCAAACATTACATATCTGATAGCATTTTAATTAATAGTATTAGAATGCTGCGATAGTCTGTCTTCCTGCATGAAAGCACATTTTGTCATTCATGGTATCCCAGCTCCAAAAAGAATATTTTAGTTGGGCCTTAGAACTCAATGAGCTTCAATGTATATGAAAATAGTTTTTTAAAAAAGAAAAAAATAATTATTTGTAGAAATGCTGGTGTGAAAGGGAGACTAACAAGCAAGAGATAAAGGATTTTATTTAGACATCAAAATCTGAATTTAAGAGACTCCTCTTAAAGACTCATGACATTTATGTACTTTTGCATGTAGCTGAAAATTGCCTGTAGAAAAAATTAAATAGGAACACACAATCTGAAGCAAATGTAGCAATATTTGGACCATGGGCAATGTTCTAAGGAGAGAGAATTTGAACAAATTAAGAAAGCCTGCTCCAAACCAAACGTTATTTTAGCAAAATTATGACTTTTCTATATTGATATATGAGATCTGTCTGGAAAAGAGTTCAACCATTGTTAATACACCAAGAATGCTTTGTGCAACAGAGAAGTAACCTGGCAGCCAAGGAAAGTGGACTGGAATGTGCATGCGTGAACAATGCTGACTTCACTGTACTAGTCAGTGGGGGCAGTAGATGCCGTTGAGTGAGCATGTATACTGTATGGCTGTCACATTCAAAATGACTGAGTGAGTAGAGTAATAAATCTGCATCAGATATTGCATTAAGCTTGAAAATTTCTTCATAGAAATGATTCAGCTGATTCAGAAGTCCATAGCTATGGACAGCTGGTGATTGGCAGCTTCATCACAACAATGTACTTGCTCATGCATCGTGTCTTATGAAAGGTTTTTTGGTGAACCATCACATCACCCACCCAGATGATTCAGCCCTGCTACAGCTCAGATTCGGTGTCCTGCAACTTCTGGCTTTCCCTAAAACTAAAATCACTTTTGCAAGGGAAGAGATTTCAGACCATCAATGAGATTCAGGAAAATATGATGGGGCAAATGATAGCAATTGGGAAAACTTTGTGAGGTTCGGAGGTGCCTGCTTTGAAGGGGACTGAGGTGTCATTGTCCTATGTACAATGTCTCTTGTTATCTTGTATCTTCAATAAATGTCTGTATTTTTCATATTAAATTGCTGGACACTTTTTGGACAGACCTCATAACTATAACCAAAAAGCTAATTTTTAAAACTAAACCTATAATAGAAACATGTTTGTTTGTAAGTATTCCCTAGAATCTTTCTTTTGACCTCAGTTGACTGTTATTATCTACAACAAATATTTGTTCTAATTTAGGGTATCAGTTTTAACCACCTCCACATCTATGCCTTATTTGCAAACACTAGGCAGTATTAAATAAATTTCATTAATCTATAATTGCATTTCAATGAATAAAAGTCTATAATGGGATTATATGGATACACCTGTTTAAGTATTTTGGTTAAAGTATATTTTACCACCCATCAATAGAGAAAGGAAGATATTGTGGCAAAAGTATATTGTATCACTCATCAAAAGAGAAGAGAAAGATATTTCAGTAACAAAAAGTTATTTGCCTGATGTCCTAAAGGAACCAGTTTGGTGAGCTTAGATTCCCCATGTATGGGGTAGTAAATTTTTTTAAAAGTATTTTACTGTTAAACTTTTCAAATTAAACAACTCAAATCCAGTACCTCTGACATAATTTCACAACTTATTATTAATGCATTTGCTACCTTAATATGCATTCGAGTCTATGGCCCATCCCCGTAATCTCTCCCTTATAAACACCCACATATTTTTATCTTGGTAAAAGCCATATTCTGTTTGGAAACAAATATTTGTTTTCACTTGTACCTGAATAATTAAACTTTACAGGACACATTTACAGAAGATAGGTGACTGGCTTCACCGTAAATATATAATATTAAGCCTCAGTTATTAAATATTACATGGACCTAAATATCTGCCTGGAAGCTTACTTTGAATTTCTAAAAAAGAAAAGGCAGTTTCATCCATTCATTCTCACCTGTTATCAGATTCTCATGTACCCTTGGGTCCCCATCACCAAGACCAATCCAATCACTTTTAGCTGATCACGTTCTATCGTACTTTATGGGGAACATAGAATCAATTAATTAGAATTAATTAAGGATCAACAATTAATAATTAATTAAGGATTCTTAGAATTTCTCTTTCCAAAGGTTACTACCCTACTTGGAAGCATGCACATCTCCCATTTACCTCTTCTTATTAGGAACTAAATGTCTTTCTAAAGGATAACACTCCCATTTCTAGGGCATTTCTCTTTGATTGCCCAATTATTTTAGGCATTTAAGTTGGCCCTTTCTACCTTATCATTACCCTAAAATGATGTACATATTCAAATATTTCTGTATACCCTTCCCTTATAGCTACTCTGTCATTCTCCTCATATCAGAATGACTCGGATATGTAGGCTTTACTGCTATCTCAATTTTCTTTCTTCTTCCCAAACTCTTTCATCCCCTTCCCAAACTCTTGTCAGCTGTCTCACATCTTCCCAAGGGCAGTAAACATGCTGTGGTCCCAGTCACAGAAGGACAGCAAGAGCTAAATCCAGGCACTTCAGCTTCTATCACATTCGGACTCTGGGGAGCATACATCACAGTTGACACTGCTCTCTCTCCTTTTCAATGTGACGAGTGTAGATGATAACAAATGATCTTGGAGTCTTTTCCACTTCAGCCTTGGCTCTCTTCTGCTATCCTGATTCTGCATCGTCTTTGCTGAATCTAATTTTCAGTTCCTTAGAGCTTTGCCCTAAGCTTTCCTCTTTCTTTATTTTCTCTTTCTAGGTAAAAATTGTCAATTCTGGGAGCTTGGATCTACGTACCGGCATTGCCTCAAGTTCACACATATAGTCTGAGGCCTCCCTCCAGAGAGTCAGAGATATATATCAAACTATATTTGTGACACCACCACTAGAAAGCCTATAAGGAACTCAAACTTCAGGTAGTAGAAAAGTTTTAAATGATTTTTACTTAAGTGATATGCTAAATTTATTTAGTGTTAATTAACTCCATAACACATGTTAACAGATGCCCAGAACACCTCTTCCACACTAGTTTATTGGAGGCTTGTCAAGTGTCATTGATATTTGTTCTCAAATAAGTTTGATATTTAAGTTCTATACATACTATAAAAACACAAGAAATATTAATACAAGAAAGTTATCATTAAATGAAAACTGGTTTTAAAGCTTTGTAAAGATTTAATAAATATGAGTTGCTTAAAACAACTTATTTAATGACATGATTTATAAAGCTGAAAGAGCTTGAAAGAAACTAAATGAACATCTAGGAGGATTTATGACTTGGATATAATTACTAATACTTTAAAATTTTTGTTCAGATTTCAGTGAAACCAGATATAAAAATATATATAATAGAAATGTTTTCATTGGTGTAGTTTATGCAAGTAAGAAAACAGAAATATCTTCTAAATGGTTTCACTTTTAAGAATAGCCATATGTGAGCATTTTGAGTCAAACTAGATGTTTGAGATATATATTGCCATAAAATTTAAGGGGGTGAATATAATAATTACAAACAGAAAGGCTTTAATGTCATCTAATTAATGCACTTTGAAATTTTTTAATCTCAAAATCTTGCTAATATCAGGTATAGATCTTATGGACTTTGTCTTCTAAAACAAGTCTGGTTTGGCCTCATATTAATACTCAAATCTTGACCCTGATGGTGTGGTTCACTGGATTGAGTGTCAGCCTGTGAATGGAAAGGTTGCTGGATCGATTCCCACTCAGGGTACATACTGGGGTTGCAGGCCAGGACCCCAGCTGGTGGCATGCAATTGATGTTGCTTTCCCTCTCTTTCTCCCTCTCTTCCTCTCTCTCTAAAAATAAATAATACACTAATCTTGTATTCAATTTAAATATCCTTCTTTTTCCCAGAAAAATGCTAATGCATAGTTGGAAACCTCACTGGGAGAGAAAGTAGGTATGGTCTGTTCCTTCAATATGCTTTATCTATTTTTCTCCTATTGCTGCTTCTTCCATGATCAGGATGGGTTCCTCTGTGGAGGAAGAGAGAGAAGTAAAAGACGTCTATATTAGTGATATTTTTGTAACCTTATTCAATGATGCCTGTGTGGTAGACCTTCACATTTTAGTTCTCATGAACCATAAGACAGAGTTACTTTGGAAGACATCTGCAAGGACACTTCCCTACAGAGTTCTCTGACATTGGTGATATAACATCTGGCTAACCTAATTTCTCCATGGTATTCCCCTAGCATCTCCTTGCTGGAATCCTCTTATTCCCTCAAAGTGATATCTTTCTAGGTGGATAGACAGATGATAGATAGATAGATAGATAGATAGATAGATAGATAGATAGATAGATAAATAGATAATAGATAGATAGATAAATAGATAAAATAGATTTAGCACAAATATAGTTAAGTATGCAAAAAATATGCATCTTAATGATTGACCAAAAGCAAATGTTCTGTTACCAGTACCCAGGTCAAAAGATAAAATGCTACGATGCCAGCATCTCTCAAATCCCCTTTATTCCCTTTCCCAACTACCATCTGTTTCTGTTGCACAAGGTAATTATGAACCTGACTAGAACAAAAAGCATTTTGTTGCTTTCTTTTATATTTTACCACCCAGGCATGTATGTCTAAATACCATAGTTTGGTTGGTTTTGACTGCTTTTTTTGAACTTTATATAATAAATAGAATCACAAATTACGTATTTCAGTAAAATTATATTATACAATAATGTTAGGCTTACAAAGAGGTGCAGGTAGTGGTATACACTGACACAGTTTTCATGTTCTTTAGATTTTACAGTACAGGGTGTATTTATTATAATTAGTGACTCACTATTAATACATCTTATTAACTAGAGTTCTTATTTGTATTTCTCTGGATTTTGCCTAATGTCCTTCTTTTTCTGTAGCAAAATCCCATCCAACATACCACATCACATTTAATAGTCACATCTTCTTAAGCTCATTTGTACTGTAATCATTTCTTACACTTTTCTTGTTTTTGATGACCATGAAAGATTTGAGGAGTGCTGGTAGGGATTTTGTAGAATACTGCTCAGTTTGGGTTTGTCTGATATTTCTCTCCTCAGTGTGAGACTGGGATTCTGCTCCTGAAAAGGAAGCCCACAGAGATGTGTGCCGTTTACATCCCATCATACCCAGGGTACACACTTGAGTTCCTACACCCGTTGCATATAACCTAAACGTTCAATAGGACATTTCTAATGTGCACACACTCCCTAACCCAGCTTCTTGATCCATTTTTTAAGATAGCCACCTCTCCCCCTCTCCCCCACACCAGTGCATGTGAGCTGATGCTCATGAAAAGCAGTAAATGGCCACGTGAACTACAGCATTTGCAACTCCACTCCAAGATGAAGATTCCAATTACATGTAAGAGTTAATTAAGTTCTCTTAATTTTCCCTTCACAGACATTCCTGAGTTTAGTGTTTGCAGTTTCAGAGCACTAGCAGAGCAGTGTCTGTCTACAACTCTCTTCTATCGGACTCCTCACTGATGTAATGTTCAGCTCGCTCACCAGGCTGAAGTAGTGTTCGTCAGTTATCTCCATTCTAAAGTTAATCTTTTTTTAACCTCATTTCCGTACTGTAGTCTTTGAAAGGAAGTCATTATGTGGAGCCCACATTTAAAAAATACTGAATCCCCTTGATGGCAGAATATCTACGTACATTATTTAGAATTGTTTTTGTATGGGTGATTAGGTTCTTACCCCCATTTATTTATTTACTCAAGCATTTATTTATATCAGTAAGAACTCATGGATATTTATTTCATACTTCAGGTTAAAATCCAATCCTCTGTTATTTATTTTATGGCTTAACTATTTCCCGAGGTGGTCACTGGGAAGTCAGTTAGATGGGTGCTCTGTCCTTTGGCTACCCCTCCACCACGGCTTTCATTCTGGAGCATTTTAGCGCATCCTAGTGCTACAAGATGCTCAAGCTCATCCTGTATATTCTCCCCTCCAGATCTAGAAACTGTCATTCCTCTGGGGTGCTTTTATCAGAATTATGAATTTTTATGTCTGGCTGCTTCTCTTCAACATCATATTTATTTGAGGACTCATCAATATTTTGTTCAGCTGTAGATATTTTATTGTTTCTTTTTTTGTCTTTTCCTCTATAGTAGGAATTATCAAGTCACTGACTTCAGGCCAATTCTGACCCTGATGCTTTTTAAAATAAAATTTTAGTGGAACACAGACAGCCATTTATATAGATATACTATTTATAACTGTTTTCATGCTGTGAGAGCAGAATTGAGTGATTAAGTTAGAAACATCTCACAAAACCTAAAACATTTTCTATGTATCCCTTTACAGAAAATCTTTGGTGACCTCTGCTCCATAGTATTCTCTTATATAACTATAAATGATTTATCTATTCACTCTAACTCGACAATTTTTTCAAGTTTGAGGTTTCTAAAAGTTGTGTTGCATGTATGAGATTTATCAGATGACCACTTAGTAAGTTATAAAATGTTTAATCACCCAAAACTTATATAATATTGTATATTAACTGCAATTGAAAAATTAAAAATCATAGGAAACAATGTATTATGAGAAATATTTATATGTATTTTTTGCTACATGCAAATTTGCATTTTGCTTAGGTGTCCTCCTACGGATGACAGTTGCTGAAGCATAGGGTGTTTGCTTATGCACAACATCAGTTGCTACTTCCAAGAAATTTGTCAAAGTTATCAATGACTTTGATAACTTTCAAATTTATCAATGTCTGATATTGAGTTTTTATTACTTCATATCTTTGTCATATTTAAATTTTCAGAAATGTTAAACATTAGCAACAGTTATCTTATGTACTTTTGTGATTTTAACTGACTTTCATGATAATTAGGCTTAGCAAATTTTCATATGTA
Source organism: Tonatia bakeri (assembly GCA_004024845.1). Lineage (NCBI taxonomy): Eukaryota > Metazoa > Chordata > Mammalia > Chiroptera > Phyllostomidae > Tonatia > Tonatia bakeri. The sequence continues at coordinate 130,961 of PVIA01003600.1, read as the reverse complement.
TATTTCCTACATGGCTATTCCTTTTTATAAAATGATTATTCAAATACCTTGCTTATTATTTCCTTGGATTGTTCATCCTTTTTCATTGATTTGAAAAAATTGAACAAATACTCTGGAGATTAATTCTTTGTCTTTATATAATGCTTTGCCTTTTTAAAATAATTGTTGTTTTATAAAATGTTGGAAATATATTTCTCACTCAATAAAGAGTGACTCAATTTCATTTCAATTAATATTATCTATTTCTTTATGCTTAATTCACTTTGTTTCTAGTTTAAGAAAAAGTTACTACTCTGAGATCATAAATATATCCTCTTTTATTTCCTCACTTCATCTCTTGCCTTTTCATATTAAGTTATGTAATTAAACTGGAATATATTTTTGCATAAAGTTTAAAGCAGAAGTCAAAACTCATTTCTTCATGTTTGAAAACCTAAACATCCTAGTGCCATTTACTGAAAAGGCCATCACTTCTTTTTCTGTATTGTCACTTTTTATTAAATCTCAAATCCATTTATGTGTGAATCATTTTCTGGGCTTTCTCTTTTATTTTGTCACACTTCTATATCTATGACAACTCAACGTTACCTTATTTATTGTAGATTTAAAATAAATCTTGATATTTGATACAGCAAGTCTATCATCCTCAGTGATTTACTTTAAAATGTGTTTTGGCTATCTTTGGTCTATTATATCTCACAATAATCTTGAGCTAACTACAGAAGCTATGGTATCAAATATTAGGTTAGGGTTTTGCTCTAGAGAACACAGAAACTGTATATTAAATTGAGGAAAATTTTTTGCTTGTCCCAATCCATAAGCATGGTATAATTCAGTTATTTATGACTTCTTTAATTTCTGTCAACAATATTTACAGTTTTCTTAAAAGAAGTTATAAGGTTGGTTTATAGACACTGATACTCTGTATCCTTCTGTATATCTATCATAAAAATGGTTTTCTACTATTCTACTGCCTGTTTTAAAAAGCAATTTTTTAAATAATGCAGTGATATTGTTAATTTTAATAATATGTATGTAGATTCTTTTGGATCTTCTATTCATTATTACATTTTTCAGATAATGAGGCATTATTTTTCTTAATTTCTTATCATAATGTCTTCTTTTTCTTTTTCTTACTTTATTGCATTTGCATAATGTCGACAGGAGTGGTGAGAACAGTCTTTGTCTTCTTCCTGATTTCAAATGGAATGATTTCAGCATTTGAGCATTTAGTGTGATAGAAGTTTTTCCTTGACATTCTTATATCACAACAATGATGATCCTGCCAATGCTTTACTTCTTAAAAAATGTCTTTATGGATCATGAATTTTGTCAAATAATTTTTTGCTACTGAGGATGTTGATTTCTTTGTTATTATTTTAGTGTTACAAATCATACTTTTAAAAATATTAATCCATCATGCATTCCCAGAATAAGCTGAAGTTTGTCATGTTGCATGTATATATTTTAAATAAATTACAAATGAATATGTAATGAACTGGGATTACAATTTTTATAGTATTATTTTTTAAAAATTACTTTATTGTTGTTCAATTACAGTTGTCTGCGTTTTCTCCCTTCCCCCCACCCCAACCAAGCCCACCTCCCTACTTTGATTCCACCCTCCTCCTTGGTTTTGTCCATGTGTCCTTTATAGTAGTTCCTGAAAACCCTTCTCCCCACTGTCCCCTCCCCCTCTGCTCTGGCTATTGTTAGATTATTCTTAATTTCAGTGTCTCTGGTTATATTTTGTTTGCTTTTATCTTTTGTTAATTATGTTCCAGTTAAAGGTGAGATCATATGATATTTGTCCCTCACCACCTGGCTTCACACAATGGAATTTTACAAAGCAGAGAGAAAGAAGGAGTTTCTACCCTTTGCAACAGCATGGATGGAACTGGAAAGCATTATGCTAAGTGAAATATAGTATTACCTTTTATTTATTATTTTTTCTTTTTTTATTGTTGTTTAAGTACAGTTGTCTCCATTTTCCCCCAACCACTCCCCCACTTCCCCAGCCATCCCCACCTCCCACCCTCAATCTTACCTCCCTTTGGCTTTCTAGTGTCCCTTGACAACGCTTTCCCCTTTTCCCCCCCATTATTCTTTCCCACCTCCCCTCTGCTTACAGTCAGTTTGTTCTTAATTTCAATGTCTCTGGTTATATTTTGCTTGCTTGTCCTTTTGTTGATTAGGTTTCACTTACAAGTGAGAACATATGGTATTTGTCTTTTACTGCCAGGCTTATTTCACTTAGTACAATGCTATTCAGATCTATCCAAGCCATCACAATGAGTAGGAGCTCCTTCTTTCTTTCTGCTGCATAGAATTCCATTGTGTAAATGTACCATAGTTTTTTGATCCATTCATTTACTGATGGGCACTTAAGCTGTTTTCAGCACTTGGCTATTGTAAATTGTGCTGCTATGGACATTGCAGTGTATAGGTTCTTTTGGATTAGTGTTTCAGGATCCTTAGGGTTTAGTCCAAGCAGTGGAATTGCTGGGTCAAAAAGTAGTTTCATTTTTAGTTGTTTTTTTTTTTTTTTGTGGTAATTCCATACTGTTTTGCACAGTGGCTGCACCAGTCTGCATTCCCACCAACACTGTACTAGGGTTCCCTTTTCCCCACATCCTCCCCAGCACTTGTTATTTGTTGATTTGGTTATGATGGCCATTCTGAGTGCTGTGAAGTGGTATCTCATTGTGGTTTTAATTTGCATCTCTCTGATGGCTAGTGATGCTGAGCATCCTTTCATATGTCTGTGGGCCCTCTATATGTCCTACTTGGAGAAGTGTCTGTTCAGGTCCAATGCCCATTTTTAATTGGATTGTTTGTCTTTCTGGTGTGTAGTACTGTGAGTTATTCATATATTTTGGAGATTGATTAGCCTGTACGTTTTCTTTCTCTTAATATTCTGACCTGGATGTAGTTTCCTACTTTTAATTATTTAGAAAAGTGTGTAACTTTGCATTTTGTATTACATTTTGGTAGGTAGGCTAGTCAATTTTTTGATTAAAGATGTACAATTTTAAGAACAGATTTGCTTTTAAAAATGTTTATTTTATTGTAGTTAAAACACAGTGTTCTTAGTGTAATTAGATCTTTCTTAACAAATTTTTAAGTGTACAATACATTATTGTTGACTATCGTTTTTGAGTTTATTTTTTATCTTTCATTTATAAGCTCTTGAGATGGATGCTTAGTTCAGCTATTTTCAGCTATTTTCTTTATGATCACATATTGAAAAATGTAATTACTAAACAATTTTAACTCTATTGGAATTTAAGTTCATAAGCATTACCTTAATGATGAACTCAATATTAATAAATTATGTAATATTTCCTTACACCTCTACTTGCCTAAACACCTACTACATGGAATTTTCATACAATGACAATAGTTTACTTTGAATAGAATTTACATGCTATGTTTTATACTACATATTTGCATTCTTTGACTTTTAGTCTTACTGTATTCTTATGTTTTAGAAGTTCATCTCTTGTCCATATTACATGATTTTATATTGTTTTTTCTGTTCTCATTGTTGTTTGGAATTCACTGCTGGTCCACCCCCCATTTATAGAATTCTCAGAAGGCAAGAAGGTAACACCATTCACTATGCTTTCCCACATTGCAGGTGACCATGCCAAATCATCTGAAGATCTACATTCTGCTTCTCTACCAGGGTAAATGTTTAGGAGTCCATAGTTCACTAAGCAGCCATCTGGAGAATGTGACGCTATTCTACCATATGTCCACACACATTCATGTTCTACAGATGATACTTAGTACCTTCTTTCTTTTAACTGATAAGCCATTATTGGGGGGAGAAGAAACATCACAACTCACTACAATAAATTGACAATTTATAGCATAAATTAATTTTCTGCAGTGAATGCTTATTCTAATGAAGGAAGAGGTAAATCAAAGAATTACCTTGGTCATCCATCACTAAGCTCTTAACAAATTACTTAGCAGCTCTTTTGTAATGTCATTAGAATGTGAATATGCTTAGCATTATCTTTAGTTTTAGAAAGTTAGCCAAATCCCACATAACATGATCCATTTATTATACTGCTGTGTAAAAATAATTTATGATTTATTAATTTACTGATTTTTAAAATAAAGAATAATTTCTTTCCTCATTCTTAGTAATTATAAAGGCATTTGGTGAATGTGTGAGAGTTCATTATTTCATTTTCCTTGCATTTCTCATTCCCCAAGTCTTCCTTATCTCAATTTATAACACCAATCTTCTACCATTTAGTTATGCCAAAAATATATTTTCTTCAGTTAGGCATCCTTTTTACTCTTATCCCATATTCAATATTTCAGCAAGTTCCATTCACTCAAAATATATTTTTCCAAAGTATATTTTCTCTCTATGGCTCTACATGCCTGCTTCCATAAAATGCACTTAAGTCCATATGATTTACCTTGTGTCCACATACCACCACTATCCACAGGTGACACTCACGCAGTAGTGTCTTCTTTCTCTTAACTGGTAGGACAAAATTGTGGAGGAAGAAACACCACAATTTACTTTGTCCACATTAGTATCATACAAAATTTTTCCTTCTACTACTATTATCCATTGATGTTTGTTATCCTTCTAAATAATATAATACAGTATATCACATGTGTAATGTAACAAGAGAAAATTTGTGTTGAATAATTTTCAATTAAGGGATTATATGGTTGGTAAAATCGCTGAACGTGTAAAGTATATATATCGGAATCACAATTTTTTTACCTATATCGGTGCAAATTCACTCTTAAAAGTATTTTTGGCACTATTATCTGTATCTTCTTTTAAAACTAAAAATACCTATTAGCTGATACTTACTAAATATCACATTGAGAATTAGTTACACTTACTGATTTGTCAAGCATTGTTCTAAAATTTGTATAAACAATAACTCATTTAATACTGAAATATGGCCTGTGAAGTAAACATTATTGTAATCCAGTTTTGCAGGTGAAGAACATGAGTGGTAGAGTCAGGATTTAATCTCAGGGATCCTGACTTCAGATTACAAAGTTTTAAAAACAGCACTACTTCTTCTAGTCAATATATCTGTATTTCTCTGTATGTGCATAAGGTGTACATGTGCAATGATGTATATATATGTATTATATATATATTATATATATATACACGCACACATACAAAGGCTTTTCTGTGTGCATCTTTTGTGTGTGTGCACATTGTTTTCAAATGACATAATCTATGTATTATATACCCAAAGTGCTTGCCTGGCTTGCAATAAAATATGAGTTGATTTATGTTTTCCATTTGAATAAACTACAACCAATTTACTGTACCATTATCCCTTGGGGTCTTGAAAATGCCTAAATAATTCATTCTTTAAGTATATTTGAAAGATTTCTTTATCTTGTATATATTGCCCTGGGTCTAAAACTAAACTGAAAAACTGTTTCATAATACAAAGATCTTTTGTATAAAAATGTTTCATATCTGGTAAAAGGAAAAGGGTATTTAAATCAAGAAAAATTGAAATGTCTACACTTAAAGTTCAAGATTATTTTTTCTTAATTTAAAACTATCTTTTTCTAGATTAATAATTATTTTCTGAATTTTTTAAAGCATCAATAGTGGATAATAAAAAATCACATTATAGGTATTTGTTTCACTTAAAAATTACATGATATATAAGTAAAGTCAACAGATGGTCATTGGTGTCAATTCATTGCCCACAGAAATCCCCCATTTGGGTTGCAGTGAAGAAGCGAACTTAGTTCAGTGCAAACGGCTCAGCTGTGATAAAGCACCTGCTGTGAAAGCTGCAGGGTTGTTAGGCCCTGGGGCCACTGAGCCTTGAGGCCACACCCTTCTTTTGTTAGACAGCTCTGCCCTGCTCCTCCAGGTCTGCTTTGCTCTGATCTGCTCAGAGCAAGTCTGTTCTTCCCTGTGCTGTTCTGCTCTGATCTGGTGAGACTTGTCAGTTGATATATATAGAAGTCTATGAGTAGACTTCTAGTTCAAAAATATGTGTATATATATACACATTTGTTTTGTTTGATATATATATCTATATATCTATATATCAAACAAAACAAAATATATATATCAAACAAAACAAAACTCATCATACTGCTTATTAAGCAAACAAACTTTATCGTTGTTTTATTTTAATCTATTATTATATGTGAAATAAATAATAGAAAGTATACACTTGCTTATTTTCTTCCCTTCCCTTTTTCATCTTTAAAATAGGCATAAAGGGTATCTATCAGAGAATCATTGTGACATTGATGGTATCTACTATGCTAAGAAATCATCACAATTCCTAGGACATGATAACAATAAAATAAATGCTAGTTTTGATTATTTTTTATTACTTCCTTATACAGATGAAGAGGTTGAGGGTTAGAATAATATTTTAGTAAATGCTAGAAGATCTGAAACTTGAAAAATACATTTCTCTATATTATAGTTTAGGCTTATTTGCTTTAGTTCAAATAACAGGTTTCTATACCTTAACAAAGAAGTAAAAGAGTTTCAAATTTATACACAAAATTAAAAAAGAAGTATAGGACTCTGCCAATGTCACTACATTCAATTACAAAGGAAGAATATCAAATAAAAAGAGAAAGTTACACTGACCAAGTAACAAAATCTCTTTGGAATGAGGTACAGAGTATCAGAATGACTCCTTGACTTTTAGCTTATATGAAGGAAAAATGCCACATAAAGCAAAATAGATCCTGGGAAATATTTCCATGTTTAGATGTTCATATATTTACACAACTAAATGTACATATTTTACATAATATCTGTAAAAATGTATACATTTATATTAACAGATGAAAAACACTATTAACTACAAAAATCAAAGAACGACTATCACTATCAGAGATCTAAACATCTTTTACAACATGTCGAGTTAAAAGAGAAAATGAGGATCACCAATTTTCAGGGGTTGGACATAAAAACAATTATTGACTTTAAATAAGAAAAAGTCATATTTATATTTTTCTACATTTTTCCTTCAATAATCATTTCTTATATGTGGTGGAAGTTTAGTAGACTTCTAGTTCAAAAATATGAGCTTATTATTTCCATGTTATAAGGGAAAAATTAGTTGACCTAGAGCAATAAGAAAGTTGAAAATTGAATTTATTACCCATCTATGTCAGAGAAGATCAATTTATTTAACATTATTTAATATTAAATTGCATTAGACATTCAATTTTAAAAGAAGCACTACAGGAATTTAAGAAATGAAGCAAAAAGCATTTGCTGTGCATACCTAATGACTTAATGCAATTTATAGAGTATTTTATTAAAATATATACATATGGTTTTAGGGCACAAATTATTGAATAAGAATACAATCATTTTTCAAATTATATTCTATAGCTGCTTATCATTTTGCATTTACATTCTCTTCAATGTCAAAGTGCCTAAATATCATAAGATATTATTTAGATTTAATATTTATAGTTTATCTAGAATACATTGAAGCTATGAAGATGTTTAAACAGTAATAAATGTTCCTAATTCTTTATATATGTTTGTTTAAATGAAGTCAAACTTGTATTAATGATCTTATTTTCTTTTATATTGCTAATTAATATAGAAATCCATATCTAATGTTTACATTGAAGTGGAAGTTTGGATAATTTAACCTAAAATTGACGATAAATAAATATACATAATGCATATATAAATGTGATACACGTGTATGCAATATGTGTGCATAGATAATTAGATAGATAAATAGGTTGCTAGATGAAAGAAGGAAGGAGGGAAGAAAGGAGAGAGGAAGGGAGGGAAAGAGGAAGGGAGGGAGGGAAGGAGGGAAGAAGGAAGAGAAAGAAGGAAAAAGTTGTTTGAAGAGATGGGGCAAGAATTGTAAAAGAGATATATTTTAGATCTAAGTTAATGTTCAAGCTAAGAAATTTAAATAATTCAAACATAGTAATTTTCAGATAAGAATATTCAGGTCCAGAGAGTAACTTCTACAGGATTATATAGATAAGATTAACTTTAATAAAATAAATAATTTCCATTAACTGAATTCTCTAAAATAGTTTATGAGTATATCTCTGAAGCTATGCACAACCAAAAGAGATGTAAAATTAGGAGGTATAAGTTCTTTTAAAATGATAAACTGCAATTTTTTAGGGCTTGGCTTTATCCCTTTGACCAGTAATATGTCATAAAGAAATTTTCCAGTACGTGTTTTGGAATAACTTACGTGTCTCAAAAAAGTGTATCAGTTTGTCTATCAACTTTCCCTAAGCAATTCAAGTAATGTGTACTTTTAAACATTCCTGAATTTGTGTTTTTATTTTTAATTGTATTCTAGCATGAATTCTCAAGCAAATTATGTGAAATAGTTGAAAAACCTTAAGATCAATTATATGCTTAGTGTCAGAGTTATTTGCCATATGCACCAAATACCTACCCATGTTTTTGGACTATAAGACACATCCCCCTCCCCCAAATTTGGGGGGAATAATGGTTGTTAATGCTGCTGTTGAGTTCTGTTTACATTTATATTGGTGAAATATTGTGTTATTTATGTTATTAAATATTTTGCCACATTTTTTGCTTCAATTTTTTTTCCTATTTTCCTTCTCTAAAACCTAAGTGTGTCTTATGGTCCAAAAATATGGTACCTATTCAGGTTTTACAAAAAGAACCTCAAAATCATAGCTTGTTCTTCCTTGTACTAATATAACAGCTCTACTATATTAACTAAAACTAAAGGAAATTTGAAACATACTTGAGCAATTCAATCATTTCCTCCAATAAAGTGACAGAGATATATGACATCTATTAAACACTGTACTTAATATGAAAAATAAGGGTAAGAAAATATCAACTACAGCCCTGGCTCTGTGCATGGAATGCCAGCCTGTGAAACAAAGGGTTGCTGGTTCAATTCCCACTCAGGGCACATGCCTGGGTTGTGGGGCTAGGTCCCCAGTAGGGAGTCCATGAGAAGTAACCACACACTGATGTTTCTCTTCCTGTCTTTCTCCCTCCTTTCCCCTCTAAAAATAAATAATTACAATCTTAAAAAAAAACAAAAACAAAATATCAACCACATATTTGGCAATTGAAGTAAACATACCACAATTACTAAACAAATTAGAAATGTTTTCAGTCTGAGTCTATTATGTTAAAAGTTTGTATATACATTGTGGGTGACACATACATACAATACCTCAAAGTCTCAATAAATAATAGTTAAAAATTTCCAAAGTACAAATATATATCTGAGAATGCAGCTTGATATATGCATGCTGTTTCAAGCAAAATAGTCACATATTGAAATATGTAGTGCCTATTTGTTTCTAAAGATGGGTTAAGCATTTAAGGAAAAAATGTATTAATCATTTAGAAAGAAACACACACACACACACCCTTGCTAAATAACCAACAAAAAGGGGGGATTCAACTGCTTAACTTCTAAGTGTGCCTTCATTAAAAGTCAGAAGATAATAAAAATATAGCTACAGAATATAAGATAAATGATGCAACCACAAGATTTTATATCCAGAAAATGTGTGCAAAGCATAAAAAGACTGAAAAAGAACTTAAACAAAGATATTAGTTTGCTGCCCAAAATATAAATCAAATATTAGTTGCACAGAGTGGAAAAACCATGGTGTAAAAATATAAAAATGAAGATTAAAAATAATGCATATAGCTATATCAAAATGACAATAAAATATGAATCTTGTTGAAAAATAAGTAACATAAAATCATTAGAAATACTAAAAATACCAGAATATATATAGGAAAACAGTGGTGTTACAGTAAAAAAAAAAAAAAAAAACTGAAATGGAGGCTGACTTGAGTAACTACCATCTGTTGGAAATGAGTGGGGTGTGTGTGTGGGTCTGTGTGTGTGTGTGCAAAAGAGAGAGAGAGAGAGATTTAGACTTGGAACATCCTTCATGAATGAGATGTGATTATATTTTTCTATATTCTATCAATCAGATCACATTATCTGGTACCCTTGAAATTATACTTAGTTAAGAAATGATAAAATTATATGCTTTTTTTGTAATTTTCAAAAAATACAACAGACAATAAAATGTTTGATTATAAACACGAAACAGAATGCCATTAGTATAAATGTTTGCAGTGTAAATGCAGTAAAAGCAATGGAATTGTCAATAGTGATTTGAATGTCTAGGAGTCAAGAAAATGGTGGGTGCAGATGGTAATATTAAATTACTTCACTTACATAACTGGTAGTCAAGAAATATAGTATATAATTAAGAACAAAACAGTTTATTTTTATTGTTAAATGTAGGAAAACAAGCTTCTGCTTCTGGAAATGGCAAACTAGGTAACGTGCATCAACCCTTCTGCTCAAAACAAACAAAAATCTAAGAATACCTAGGGAAAATATTGTCTGAAATCTACTTGTAATCAACAGACAATTAGTAAGGCAGTGCAAAATTGTGAAGACAAGATTTCCTAGAACAAGAAAACTCGAAAATTTGACCTAGTATTTTGGAACACTGTTTTTCCTAAAACAGCACTGCATATGTTGATTATTTACATTTTAATTAATTAATTATAAAAAATAATTCAGGTACCTGGATGCACTAGTGTCATTTCAAGTGCTCAAAAATGACATGAGATTAGTGGCTACTATGTTGTAAAATGTAGAAAAGGAAAATTTCTATTTTGACAAATTTCTTTAAACAGGGAAATGTGTGACAAATGTGTGACAAATTTTTTTCTATCAATTACTGAAGAGAGAAATTAAAGACTGAGAAACTGGGCTGAGATGGAGGCAACCTCATGGCATTAGGGGAGCTAAATTTTACATCAGTGTCAGCCAATGGGAGTGATTTCTCTAACCCCATATTTTTGTGTGGAATCTCCAAAAGAATATAGTATGGAATAAGAGTAAACCAGACACACATAATGTATTCCTTGCAGAAACTGGGCTCACATTCAAATCATTTCAATACCTACAACTGTTTCAGAGTAAACTTCAATAGCTAAAGCTACTAGTCCTATGACACAGCTAAAAAATATACGTAGGTAGATAAATAAATAAAGATCATTCTTTCTGAACAAGACAAAATTTGTTTGATCCTCAAGTTATGTCCAAAGTGTCCAGCACACAATTAAAAATCAGGCACAAAAAAGGATATAAAAATGTTAAGTAAAATAAAAAAAAAGAGACATATAACTTAACCATGTTAATACTCTCAAAGATTAAGAGATGTTTAGCAAAACACTAACAACTATTTTGAAAAACAAAATCAACATCAGCAAAGATAGTTTCTACCATAAGAAAAAGTGCTGCGTGGCCTTCAAAAATCAGTGTATGGATGTATTTAACATCCCAGTTGAGTGAGATGAATTGAGAGATAGTGAACTGAAAGACAGGTCAGAAGACAATTCAAAATAAGAAGGAAGAATGCAAAATGATTGAAAATATAGGAAACATATGAGATTTTAAGGGATAAAGTAAAAGGTCTAATTAAGGTTGAAATGGAAATCTGAAGAGGAAAAGAAATAGCCTGAGTCCTAATCCAATATTTGAAGAGATGATGAATGAGATGTCTGTTTCAAAATTGATTAGAGATATCAAGCCACAAAGTCAAGAAACTAAAAACCTTGAAAAAAGTAAATGAATGCCAACCTTACCTGCACTTATTACAGGGTACTGATGATATTGCTGAAAATAAAAGACATAATCAAATTTCTAAAAGCATTTCAATACCCCCACCCCTGAAAAAGGCAACTTACTTCCAAACAAACAACAGTTGGATTTCAGGTAACTTCTCATAAGAAATGATGGAGACCAGAAGGTAATGGCATATATTTAGAGTGCTGAAAGAATATACCTGCTAATGTGCACACACACACAAACATTTATATATATGTGTACATTAGCAGGTGTGCATATACATATGCACACACACATACATACATACATACAGTAAAGGTCTTACTGTAGGTAGTTCACTAGTGATTAATAAAGAAAAAAGAGCAAAGACAGTTAGACATTGAGCTTAATAAACTTGGAACATAAATGTGTTTGCTTCACCAGGACCTGCTGCTTCACACCTCAGGGAACTGTAGCATTGCTCTGCCCAAAGGATTAACACTCGTCCCATCAGCCTTCAAGTGCCAAATTGTTGGGGGTCACAGGGGGAGGTGTTTGACCTTAGAAGTTTGTCAGTATAACTAGGGATGAACTCATCAAAATGCCTGCAAAAGCTTAGGGAAGCTTCATTCTTTTGTAAAAGCACCCAGTCCATTCCAAACCCAAGCTGATATAGTCCCAGGGGATCAAAGAAGCTCTCCCTCTGTCTTTCCTTCCTACACCCTCTGTCTTTCACCCATCTGGTGACACACTCGCCCGTTCGTTCCTGCACTCTCTTGCCAGGAAGAGCAAGATCATGTGGGTTTATTGGCTACAAGGGCCTGCAGCAGATGACATGGGCTCCAAAAAACTAAGCTTTAATATGAAGCCGAAACTCTGGACACTGTCTGTTGCTTTAACATTGCTGAGGACAAGGTTGGACTTTCTCTATGGCAGGATGGACAGACATGGGACATTAGAAACCCAGCTTCTGTTTCCACCCAAATAAGCCATATTGCCACTCCACAATCTCCCATGCATGGATCATTGAAATGCTTTCCTTGCAATGCTATGGAAGAGCCTCATTTCCACCAAAAACAAAAGTAACTTAAAAAATGTAAATAAAATAATTTTTAAAAATGTACACAGCTTATTACCAACATACTTGTATTAAAAATTGTTAAAGAATCGTTGATTAGGAGAGGGAAAGTATTCCAAAGTGGAAATTCAGAGATATAAGATAAAAATAAAGAAAGTCTGAAATGGAAAAAGAAAGAAACCGGGACAAGGTCAGGGGGTAGCTCTGTGCACAGGACACTATCTGACATGGAGAGTAAAGGAGTGTGAGAAGCCTAAGGTCCAACCTCCTTATTTAAACATCTGAGAGGGATTTTTCTAAGGCATGGAGTTCAAAGATTTTACTTAACACTTTATTAATTTTATTTTTAATTACCAAATTCTTATATCTGATATGTAGTTATGTTTGTATGTAGGTGTGTGCATGTGTCTGTGTGTAGATACATGATGTGCACGTGTGTGTGTGTGTGTGTGTGTGTATAAATATGCCAGGTCCATTAGTGAGTATTCTGTTTCAAAATTAATTTTAAAATTAGTAGCACAATACATACTATTATTGTTGCTAGGCATAAAAATATTAAATATTTTGGTCCCTTGTGGTTAAGTTCTGGTATTACATCATTGCGGAAAAACTTATATTTGAATGGCAGTTTGAAAGAAGAAAGCAGTATTATCCCCAAAGGGGGAAGTTCTGGCCTTCTTGCGGAGTCTTAGACTTCAACACATTTTTCTACACTTAAGGTTTGGGCTGTCCCAGAAAACAGTATATTTAGGAGCTTAAAGGTACTGTTTCGCATTCATATTAGTTTTCTACATTAACATGTCCAAGGGCTTACATCATACTTGTGGAAGTATTCAATTCTCTTACAAATATTCCTTAACATAAGATAGATCATAATGCAATTTAACATGCAAATGTGTTAGTAAGGAATAACTCAACCTAATTGCTTTCCAAGCCCAATCAAAAATTTAAGTTAGTTGAGAGCTGACAGTTTTGGAATGCAAATGATTTGTCTTTACATATTTTAACTAATTAAACTTGTAATTATTCAGTACTTTCCCTCTTTAAGCACTCAAAAAAACACTTTTAAGTCAATTTCCTGTGGAGTAGAGCAGTAAGTGATCATCAGAAACATTCCTCAAATAGAAAACATAGGGCAATAGAAACCACTGATGGCTTTCCTTCTATGTTATGTTTATATTAAAATTGGTGAAACTTCCCAACAGATTGAAAATGTTCCAAGGAGTGTGCATGCAATCATTTCCCTTATACTTAGAACCTATTTCAACATGGATGTGCAAACTCTTCAAATGAAATTATTAGATAACAATAAAATATTAATGAATTTACATGGTTTTTCTTGGTCAACATGTGTAGTGATAACCTTACTTTTTCAAAGAGATGTTAAGGGTAGCTGCCATTGGTCAGTGCCAATTGTGTGTCTGACCCAGTTGTGATAAGGTATTTCCTTGATTGAAGAATTTGGGTGGAAATATGCTAGATTGTGTCAGAGTTAGGACTACATTGATTTATGAACTTCAGTCGCTAAGAGAATTCACACATTGGAAAAAAATCCACAAAGTAGCAAGGAGAGTGGAAGCTTCTCAAACTTCTCAAATATTGATTAATATGTATTGCAACTTCAACATTTTAAAAAATTTATAGCTATCATTTATTTAGGGGAAAATATGGATCTTATTCTAAATTGTTTATCAAACTACAGACTTTTAATCTAATTCAATGTGATTCATTGTTCCACTCATAAAGTTGGGGAAATATTCCCATACGCACAAAATATTTTCTTTTAAATTTGACTGAATAAAAACAATTACCAAATTAACTACATTGTGGTGGCAAAGTTAAGCAAGTGTCTCAAAGACAGCCCGCGTAACTGACTTTAATCAGTCCTATTGTTCACAGAGGCCACAGAAGATACAAATAGTCCTCACTACAGAGGACGTTTCATTGTGTCGAGAACATCAGCAGAGCCACTGGAAATACATTTGGAATCATTCTTTTGCTCTGATTTGATGAACTTTCTGTTGCTCATCTACCTGATTTAGAACTTCAAAAGAAAAAGAAAAAAAGGCAATAGGTTACCAAAAATAGAAGGGATCAAGGTTAAATTATAGAGACGTAGTTTGCCTAACTACAGTTTTCTATAGTAAGGAAGGTTTTGACAGTAAAATGACATTAATTACAAAATTAGAAAAAGCACTTTACTATCATAAACATGTATATATTTTATTTAAAGAGAATCATATAAAAATCTCTCTAGGCTTTCCTTTAGACAATTTTATCTTCATCCTCATTGTTTTAAAGTAGTAGTTCTGTTTAAGTCATTTTAGCTTAGTTACATAACTCTTGTTCTGTTACTCCATTAAGGTTATCTTCTTATTTCCCCCTACATTTTCTCTTCTTACTACCCACTACCCTGTATAAAAACCTACCATAATTATTAAGGCAATAGGTTTTGTAAACAAGAGGTCACTGATACATTTTATAAGAAGTGTAGAAGCCAAATTACATAAATTTAAAAGTGGTTTAGTACAGGGACAAATTCCAGATTACTCTAAAAGAACATTTCTTTAGAGAACAGAAGAAAATAAATAACATCTTTATCTTATAGATATTCTCTCTAGAAACCTAAATGATGTAAATGTAAATATTTTATTAACAACAAATATTTACCTTTCCATGAAGAGAGTTTTGCCACTCAGACAAAAATTAACTAACCACTTTCTAAGGCCCACTACAGAAGTATTTTTTAAATGAAATTTTAAATGTTATTCAAAGAGCAAAAAGTGTTTGTTTCTGTGAGCTTTCTGAAAACTCAAAACCACATAAAAGTATACTTCTGTTTATCAATTATCACTAGATCTTACAAAACGGTCTATTTTATCATTCAATTCTTAGAGATTTCTAGTAGTTATTTTGCCTTATTACCAAAGGTGGCTTTCCCAGTGTCCCCTACAGATTTATGTAATCATGAAGTTTCTGGCAGCCAAAGGAAAATTATGATTATTGCCATCTTCAAACCTTCATATCTAGCATCCTTGACTGTAAATACTTTTTTAACTTTAATATTAATTATTATTTCTTATTGTTGTTCAAGCACAGTTGTCTCCACTTTCCTTCCACCCCCCTCCCCAACCTCACCTGCCCCCATTTCCCACCCTCAATCCTACACCCCTTCGGGTCTGTCTGTGGGACCTTTGTCCGTGTTCCCTCAGTCCCTTTCCCCCTTTTTCCCCATTATCCCTCTCCTTCTCCCCTCTGGTTGCTGTCAGTTTGTTCTTTATTTCGATGTCTCTGGTTCTGTAAATACTTTTTAAGTAAAGCTGTCATCTTTATCACATTTATACTCAGTAAATGATGGCAAGTTGGCTTTGTTTTTTTAATCAGGTCAAGAATAAATTCATATTTCTGGAACAACCAAAAAGAAATAGGGACAACTTTAGCATTTGAGAACTTTTTGCTACTTAATAAAATAAAACATTAAAATGCTTCTACTTATCTCACCTTCTATAAAGTCCCTTAGTTATTATCATTGATTCCAAAAAAATTTTTTTCCACAGAAATTCACTTGAATTATGTATCATTGGTATAATGAGTTAGACATAAAACTTTCAGAATATCATTTTATGCTAATACATTCTCAAGAGAAGAGATTCTATTTCATCAAATAAATTTTGCAATTTTAGAAACAGCCACATTTTGCCAATCCTATTGAGTGTATCTCTGTATTTGATTACTCTGCACCTGTATGAAACGATCATTAAAACAGTATGTATTCTGAGTGAATTAGAGTCTGCTGGAATTGTACTGATATTATCTTCATTTATTTATGTTAAACCTACTTAAAATATCAAACTCATAATGAGGAGCACAGGACACAAGATTATTATTACATCTGCCAACTGGTACATAAGTTAAATGTTAAAAAGTAGATGTTAGTATTTTATGTATCTTATGTTAGAAAATTTCTTATTCTCTACTTAGGAACTAATAAAAATGTAATAACTGTATGATAATGTCATTTATCATCAATTGTGTAACACAATTTAATGCATATTCATATGTTCTTGAAAACCACAAAAATTTACCAATTCTATAAATATAATTTTTATTAATAGGGCTGACAATATTACAAGCTCTAGTAAAACAGCTTGTGTGGGTAAAATTTTCCTTACATGGAACTACATTTTCTTGCATTTTGAAACAGATGGGAAATGTCAAAGGTAAAATTTCTTTTCTTATGCCAAGGATTTATGATGTTTTTGTTATCATTAGTAGTCCACATAATTTTTATAATAAGCTAGTTATTTAAAAAAACAATATTACTGCACTTTGTTTTAGAAACTTTTACTTATAATCACTCTTTTATATTAGAAATGATAGTGCTTTGACTCTGAACATGGGGTCAATATGAAAATGTTGAAGTATATTTTCATGGGTCATGAGTATCTTAGAGATCAGCAGGTTTCCTTGGTCTCCTGGTAATTAAATTAATATTAGGTGAAGCTGTTAAATCTTAACTGGTGAGCTAGTTGCCATTGGTCCTTCTTTATGCATTCTTCATCTTTTGTCACCCTGCTCTGCATCCTGGGAGTTGGATGAAGACTGACTGTGTGCAAAAGGCCCCTTTGTTCTCTGATGGTAAGCTGGCTTTCAGCAGCCTGAGACACCATTTAGAAATCAAGAGGTGAAAAGGGGAGGAGTCAGAGTACCTGTTCTGCTGACTGTCACCCTACTAGGTTTCCAAGTGTTCACTACATCCCCTGCGCAAGTAACTCGCTCCTGTGGGTGTGATAATCATTCTCCCAGCCTAGCCTTCTGAACTCTGGCTTCTGTGAAAACTGTCACATTAAGAATTTTTCTCAATCAAAAGAATTCTTTCCAGAAAAGATGTAGTATATAAAGTTATCATAATGATTGTTTTATGATCCCAATATACACATCCAAAAAATGAGTCTTTGTTTATGATGATGAAGATAAGCAAGTGATGATTATTGAGGGCTTTCTTGGTTGTTACTCTTTTATAAACTGATAGGCATCAAAAATTAATGTATCTAGTTATTCCAAGACAGACATAATCCAATATTTGTTAACTATATGAAACTGACAGTTCTTAGAGAATCATTCCAAAAGAAAAGTTCTCTCATTGGCATGCTTTGGTCAGGAGACCACCTGATACAGGAAGGAGAAAAGTTGGGGGGAAAAAAAAGATAAAGAGTGAAAGATTGAAATATAACAATGTTACTCTGTTTTAATATAAGTTTTGCGGTTGATTTTAGCCAATGTATTATTAAAAAGGCTGGTTGATAGACTAGAATTTTTAGAATGTGTTAGTTTTCTGTTGCTCTTTATTCATACAACAGACTCAGTGGCCTAAAGTAACATAAAACAACATATTTTTAAGAATAATTACATTTTTGTAGCTCCAAGGCCTTGACACTTCATATATCATTTTAACTTGTTCTGAGTCACTTCACTAATATTAGATATGAATACCTTAATTATATCACATGTTTACTGATATAATCAACATTTAAAATAATCAAGTATAATAATTTCATGTGTCTTGATTTTTAGATAAGAAAAATAATTGTTTATGAGCAACAATGTACAATTAGAAGCTCTTTTCTCTTAAATGTTATTGTATGTATACATCTGCATATAATTTAAATAGCCTACACAGCTAAAAAAAAAAACCTGGAAGAATACATCAAATGCTGGATGTTTAATGGCAACAAAGGTAAAGCTATATCAGTACCACAAATCTCAAGTACCTTTAGATTTGTACTTACATCCATTGGACCTCACCTATACATTCAAGATGGCCTAATTCCTAAGCTGATAATCATCACCATAACTACATAATTACAGCAATACTATTTATTAACATTACCATATAGCATCATGTTCTGTGTACAGTTGCTATCCTATTTAAGCCTGAAACTACCATTTACTATTTATTTTTTCCCATTGTACTGATGAAAGAATAAAGCATAGGAGGTTAAATAAGAACCAGTTAGTCAACAAGTGACTTAACTTGGACATTGGTGAACTGCAATAGGCCATTTTTACACAGTTTCCATGAGGCCCTTGAAGAATCTTCACTGTACTTTGAGAACTAAAAACACTTACAAGGCAGTGATACTCCTTTCAACTTCCCTCGCTTCGTTGGCTATAATCTAAGAAATGTACAGGTCAAGATGTTGGGCCTTGGGGTCAGACTACTTTTCAAATCTTAGCTTTGTCATTTTCTAGTTTTGAGATTGTGAGCACATTACTCGATTCCTCTTAGTTTTAGATTACTTTCTGCAAAATGAGGACAAGATTTGACTCACATTTTAAGACAGGAATGGATAAGATATGGTAGGTGAGGAGAGTAGAATTCATTTGGCACGTAAAATATTCTGTGCTTCTGACCAACGTGTCTAATGAATATCCCTAATCCACTTCTATCATTACAATGTTCTCTGAATTCCTTGATTCTACCTCCTCCTAATGAGGTCAGTGGCCTTTCTTCTCTCTCTCTCTCTCTCTCTTCCCCTCCCCCCGAACCCCCACCAGACATATGGCACAGAGTGACTTGCTTAGTGAGGGAATTTCCTAAGAACAAACACATTCTTCAGCAGAAGCATGTGTTCCTTGGGATTTTACACCCAAAAACTCAACTGCCAAGCATATTTCTCACTGATGTAACCGATGGGCTATAAGAGTTCTGCTGACCATTACTTGAAATAGTATTAAAACAGTGAAGTCCTTGAGAAGCTTAAGAGTAAATTCTGTACTTTTCTACTCAATTGTGTATTCAGTGACATCCTCTCGATCCCTAGAAATCAGCTACAGAGAAAGCTCATCATAAAAATCAGCAAACACTACACATCATGTTGAGCTTAGTTTTTTTTTTTTTTTAAGAGTAGTTTTACCAATTCAACATTAATAATAATATGGTATTATGGACCAGTGCTACTCAAATTGTGGTCCATAAACCAATGTCAATCACTGAGCTGTTTATTATTCTTCTAACTCAAATTAAGTACAACAATTGGGTATAAGTATTTGGAAATGTTTAAAGCACTTTGATATTGCCATTACATTTAACTGCATGCTCATTTTATTGGCAACTCATTCCTTTCCAATTTTACAAATGCTGCAGTCTGTGATGGACTGGGAAAATGTGGCCACTATTGCACTGCTATAGACATGTGCTTAAGTAGTCCCCCGCTCCTGTCGTCTCTACAACCAGGCCACTTTCAACTTTTGCCCTGCTATGGAAACTGGAGCTCCTCCAACCCCTTTGCCTTCTCACTGTTTAAGGATCAAAAATGACTGTTGTCTGAGCCAACTCCAATTACGGCAGTGAACTTTAGTAAGCTCACTTATTTCTATGTTGTATGATTCCCATTTTTCTGGGAACTCATAAAGCAAATAAGACTATTTCTCTAATGTGGAAAGCTATCTAAGAATCAAAAGGAAGAGATTGGCATGGACAGAAGGAAGAGAAAATGGTTTTGGCAAATGTGGCCAAAAGTAATTCTGCAGGGAAAAGCTTTGCGGATTGTAGAGACTTGCCTGGAAGTTCTGGTGCAATTTTTATTTTTTATTTTTAAACCCAAGCTTATTTGGAAAGCCATAATTTACTTCAGAAATGTTGGCACTTATTTCAAGCACTTCAAATAACCAATTGAATATTTTACAGTTTGAATTTTACCTAGTCTAAATTTATACGAAAATAAAAGCTTCAGTGTTATTTTAAAAGTCAGAAATCAGAGACAGAGGGAAAAGCTTAAGCCAAAGACTTGGTACAGTTGTCTCCTGAACATCCCATCTGATTATATTACTGTCAATTTTAACTATGGGCTAAATTAAGGAAAGCAATTTATACTCGGCAAGTCCTGCCTAAATACAGATCTGCAACATAAGCCTCCACTAGTGGTCTATCCACTGACTCCTGACTGCCTCATCTTGGTAAAGGGAAAGGGAGTCAATATTTATATAGATGCTACTATGTGGCAACCCTTTTACATTGAGTAGTGCATATAATATCCACTATTATCAAATAATAATGTTGCTACCTTTAATGCATAGTTAAAATGTCTGAAATGTAGAAAGATCACATAACAAACAACAAAAGTAAGATGAAATCGAGATATTTTATACTCCACCCACAATGTATATTTATTCCATAACCTTGTACACATGTCAATCTCTCAAGCCACATTAAGCAAAACTTTCAGTTTCCAAAGTTTGCCTATATGCCAGGGTTGGGCCTAGGTTTATGAAGAGTTTAGTTGCTTTCATATTTTTGTTCTGCAGCCTTTCACTCTTTTGTAGAGTTCTTATATCATTAACTCACGAAATAGTCATGTCATCTGGGTTCTGTTTAATTTAGTGAAATATTAGTTTTTCCAAAAGAAAATCTACTGAAAAAGCTGGTACAAAAATAAGTAAAATCACTCAGTTTCAATATTGCAAATGTTATGGCACTTAAATGGTAAAAATTATACTGAACTGAAGGGACAAAAATGCTCACAACGAAAGCACGGAGAAAAAGCTAACTATGCATTGACTATTATAGTTCTAGCTAAATTTCTGAAATAGTAACATCAGTTTATATCAAGTGAAGCCATCATTTTTTAAAAATAAAAGTGACCTCTAACAAGAGCAGGGTGGAGAATGCTGGGAAAAAAATCCACTTTTTGATGGAAACAAATGCTCAGTATTACTGTAGTGCCTATTTTGTACCTATTTTTTGAGTAATTGAAAAAATAGGGACATTAAACATATTCTGAAGAAGAAAAATGTATAATCAGTATGTAAATGTTTATTGATATATAATTTATGCAAAATATTATGCGCAAATTGTAGTATACTGTCTATTAAGTTTTTACAAGTGTATACACCTAAATCAGCATCATTCATATCAAGAACATTTTCTTAGCCACAGAAAGTTTCCTATTGTCCTTTATCCTTTTCCTGTACATTTCCACCAGAAGAGAGACTGCAATCTTGACAATTACCATCATTGATTAGTTTTACCTGCTCTTCATTATAATATATAGACAATCAAACTCTATTGTGCCCATTTCTATTTTCTATCATATTGTTTTTGAGATCTTTCCATATCAGTGCAAGCATCAGTGTGATATCCCATCTTACAGCAGAAAAGTATTCATTTAACATTATAATGTATTTATTTTCATGCTGATAGATATTTGACTTATCATATTTTTGGCTCTTAATGAATAAATCATCCATAAATGTTTTTGGATGTATCTTCTTGTACATATCATTTTTTATTTCTCTTACTTAAATAGGTAGCTGTGGAATTGCTAGGTTATATTTTATATATGTATAATGTCCAGAAGGTATCCAGCCATGTAATGTGAAAAATAGAGACATTTCTTGAAGAAGATACAAGATACAAGAAACATTGTACATAAGGCAATGACACTTCAGTCCCCTCAAAAGTAGGCAACTTGGGATCTCACACAGTTCTCAAAATCACCACCAGCTGTCCTGTCACATTTTCTGGAATCTCATCAATGGTCTGAAATTTCTTCCTTTTTGAAGATGATTTCAGTTTTGGAAAAAGCCAGAAGTCACAGGGCACCAAATCTGGGCTGTAGGGGGCTGAGTCACCTGGATGGTCTGATGCTTTGCCAAAAATCTCTGCATGAGATGTGATGAATGAGCAGGCGCATTATCACAATGAAGCTGCCAATCACCAGTTGCCTGTAGTTATGGCCTTCTGAATCATCTGAGTAGTTTCCACAAAGGAATGTTCAAGCTTAATGCAAAATTTGATGTAGATTAGTTACTCCACTCACCTAGTCTTTTTGAGTGTGATGCCAAACAGTACACATGCTCACTCAATGGTGTCTACCACCCCCACTGACTAGTCATCATTGTTCATGCATGTGCATGAGTGAGGCATGTGAAGCATGACTTCATCAGTGAAATCATAACTGTTCATGCATGTGCATTCTAGTCCACTGTCCTAGGCTGCCAGGCTACATTGATGTGGGGAAAACTGTTCTCATTATATTAACAATGTTGGAATTTTTCAAGACAGACTATATAGATAGATATAGATATATGTGGATATAGCTATACTATAAATATATATATATATATATGTATAAAAATTTCTGAACAGTTCTCTACAGCCACAAATTTTACACTAGTTTGTGAAATCTTCATTTGCTTTACAACCTTCTCAACACATTATCAATCTTTTCAGTTTGGCTGTTCTAGAAGGTGTGAAATGGTATCTTACTCAGGGTTTCCTGATGATTACTGATGGTGAGTATCTTTGCTTGTGTTCATCAGCCATTCTTCTATTTCCTTGAGGTATCTGGTCATGTCTTTTTCCCTTTGTTATTGGATAATATTATTTCAATATTTGAGTTGTATGAAGACTGGCTATATTGTGTATAAATAATTTTTTTCTTATATACACAATGTGAACATTTTCTTCCTATCCGTAATGCCCTTTTCATTTTTTTTATAGAGTCCTTTGTGAAGAGAAAGTTGTAATGTTTAAGAACCTCAATTTAACACTTTCTTTTTTGTGTGCAATGCTTTGTTTTATATTGTATAAGGAGCCCTTGCTTACTCCAAGCTGTTATGAATACAAAGTATAGCCAAAACAGGTTTTCAGTTATTCATATGGAAAATAATACAATAATTAACAAACAACAATACAAGAATAAATGAATTCTGTTTCAAGAATTCATTTTCAAGAAATACAAGAATTCTGTTTCATGTACTCACAACTGCAAACTTACTTTTGTCACAGCCTGCATTTGTACAAATTTTCTTCTAAAATGTTTCTTTGTCTTGTTCTTATGTTCAGGTTTTAATTATTTTCTGTGTATGGAGTGATGCTGGCTTGATTTTAATATTTATTTCTTACAGATAATGTGGGTGTTTCCATGGAATTTATTGGACATAGAGTGTGGTTTTTTTCCCTTTAAATTCAAATTGGTGCATTTGCTCAAATATATATTCATCTTATTTTTGTGGAGATTTCCAATTTTCTCATAGTCCATTGATCTATCTGTTCATCCTTACTCTATTCCACACTGTCTTAATCACTGTATCTTTATAGTACTTCTTAAAAAGCTTATGAATAAGTCTTATAAATTTATTTTTGTCTAATTTGTATGCTTGCATTTCCATATACATTTGAAAATAAAATTTTCAAATTTTATATATTAAGCACACTTACATTTACTTTCTAATTTTTGAAGAGGTTTAACTTACAAATAATAAATTATGTGAATATTAAAGTCACAGAAAGTTGATGAGTTATGATAAATCCACGTGTTTTTGTAACAATCCACAACCCTCTCAAAATACTGAATATTTCTATTACCATGGAGTTCCCTCATCTGTACCCCAGGCCATCCCTGGCTGAAACTTAGAGGCTATCTATATTCTGATTCACATCACCATAGATGGTTTTCTTCTTTTTGGTTTTTATATAGAGATGTCCACTGGGATGTACCCTTTTTTTTCAGCTTCTTTTGTTCAGAGTGTAAATCAGTTTTGGATATTTATCCATGTTGTCTTATGTAATTTGGGTCTATTCCTTTTGTTGGTTAGTAGGATGCCATTTTGTGAATAGAGCACAATTGTTTATTCATTCTTGTATTACTGATTATTTGGGTTACCTCTAAATTCTGGCTATTATAAATGTTTTTATTAACATTTCTTTTAAAAATTTGTTTGGGTGTATACTTGTCAATTCATTAATCTTTTAAATTATCTTTAAGAATTTTTGCGTCAATTGGTTTCATTTCTTGTAATACATTCTCAGCATCACAAATAATCAGTAGTGTGATATACTGTGGGTTCAGCAAGCTCTAAAGCTTTCCCATAAACTATTCTAGGTATGACCTGAATGCATGACCCGATGCTTCACTGCATAGGGTGATCTGGTTACAGGTTCTTCTCTGTGATGCTCAGGACTATGCCAGGCATTGTTTTATGTACCAGGGTCACACATCTGAAAAAGGCAACCATTGCACTGAGCAAAGGAATATTCTAGAGATAAGAGACACTTTACATAGGTAATTACCATGTGAGGTGACAAATATAGTAACAAATTCTCCATCAGGTATTGTAATAGCATAAAATGGATAAATATTTCAGGAATAGTGATTGATTACTGAAATGAGTTTTAAAGTGGAAGTGGGAAATATCTAGGCTGAATACAGAGTCATTTGGAGGATTCCAAGTATGATGACATTAAAAGCGAACACTAGAGGCTAGAATTAGCATGGTGTGTGCAAACACAATGTATATATTTTTATTTCACTTAACATAATTTCATTAACATTTTCCATATTTTTACATAATCTGCATAATCAACACGTTTAAGGGTTGCATAAGAATATACTAAGTTATCATTTAAAAAATTTTAAGAATGGTTAATTTTCTTCTTTAAAAGACATTTCCAGTTTAAGAAATAAAAGCTTATTAAAGCTAAATCATACAATGGCTATAAAAGTTGTATGCTTTTTAGAATGTTGCATTTTATTATGCTATTTCTTTTCTATATAAAAAGACTGATCTATTTATTTTTATAAATAAATCATCCACAATACTTTTCTTAGTCAAGTAGTCCTATATTTTTAACTGTGAAAGTTATATCAAATATTCTCATCATACCTGCATCAGCTATTTGTTGAAGTAAAAACTAATTTAAAATAAAATTTATATTCTACAAATCCATGCCGCAAAACCTAAATTCTGAGTGTGAAAAAGATGTATTAATGCTTCTCAATAATCTTTCCTTTTTTGATTAAGATATAACAAATAGTTCTACATGTTTATCCAGGTATCCTCCACCATCTACACATCCACCCACCCACCTACCTATATGCATCTACTTATGCATTTACATATATGATATATATACACACACACATATACATACACACACATATACACACACATACATATTTGGACTGAGGTCATTATTTAATCAGATTCTTTTCTAGTAGAAAAGATAAATGACTTACATTGTATGTGCTAATATGCTGTATAAACTAAGAAAATAAAGGTGAATGAGGCATGAGTATCAAGGAACGAAAATGTCTTATTGCCTCTTCCAGCATACTGGTGATTTTGTATTACCATCAAGTATTTGTCTTTATTTGATTAAATTATTTCATGAAGTAACACAGTTTAAGTTAAATTACATTTTTTTCTTGTATTCTTTACAGAACTAGGAGCTCTATTCCACTTTAATCCCCTCTACTTAATATGCTGTATGGAAGATCATTCTTGAATATCTACTCTACCACTTATGGGACATTCAAGTAATTTCATTCATTGCCTTGATATAGTTTCTGTTTTCTCTCAGTTATAAAGCTAAAACAATATCAAACTACACTTTGCCAGTTAGGAAGAAATGAAGGTAAGTGGTCAAAATTATCTTTCAATGATATGAAAAATAAATTAGGCAAGTGAATGTTTTGGACTTATTTATTTCTTTAATATTACTCTTCTAATACATGCAATAAAGATAACACAAAAAACATCAATAAATCAACAAACAACAAATATTGGCGAAGATGTGGAGAAAAGGGAACTCTGTTCACTGTTGGTGAGAATGGGGATTGGTACAGCAACTATGGAAAGCAGTATGGAGATACCTGAAAAAATTAAAAATGGATCTGCATTTTGATCCATCTATACCACTTCTGGGAATATATTTGAAGGAACCCAAAACACTAATTAAAAGAACATAATCACCCTTATGTTCACTGCAGCATTATTTACAATCACCAAGATATGGAAGCAGCCCAATTGCCCATCAATAGTAAATGAGTGGATGAAACAACTGTGGGATATTTACATTTACACAATGGAATACTACTTGGCTGTAAAAAAAGAAGAAAATTTTACCCTTTGCAACAGTATGGATGCACCTGGAAAATGTTATGCTAAGTGAAATAAGACAGTCAGAGAAAGACAAATACCCTGTTCATTGGATTCTACTCATATGTAAACTAACACAAAAGAGAGACAGACTCATAGATGGAGAGGATGACAGCTAAAGGGGCGGCAGATGTTAGAGGGTGGAGGGACTGAGCAAAAAAGGAAAAGGGACTCATGGACATGGACAACAGGGTGGCAATTGTGGGGGAGGGAGGAAGGAGGATATAAGGGGACTAAATGGTATTGGAAAATACAATAAAATTGTTTAAATTTAGAAAATTTCAATTGAAGGCTTATAAAATATGTTAAGGCTACTTATGCTTAAAAAATTATGTGCACAAAAATGTTGGTGCTTTATTTTGCACAGAAAAGATTTTAGGTAAGGGGTAAAATTGATATGCTATCTTGTTTCAATTACAAAAGTATTAAATATTTCCTTTTTTCTGTGTTGTTAATGGAGGACACCAGCTATTATTAAGGACACATTTGCTTAGTTTTCTGGAATCACATTTAGATTTTAATTTTTCATTTGCTTATGCATCTGTTATTTTAGTGTAATGACATTTACTCCACTTACGATTTCCAAATATTAACGTAGTTCTAGACTTCATGTGCTTACATAATTCAGAGATCTGTGCAAGGTGAGAATTTCACACAGCCCATTATCCTCTGTTCCTCCAAGAGAGTTGGACCTTCACTCTGTACTGCCACAATATAAAGCCTTAACTCTCCAGTGCCAGGAAAAAAGGTGAGGACTGTGTGACAATAAAAACTGCTATCACCAGGTAACCTCCCTTTCCCCAAACTAACTACTATGTCACATGACAAACTATTAATAAGTTAAAAATGTAGTCCATGATTTGAAGGAATTATCTGAGATTCTTAGCAATGAAAGAACATTGCTGAGAGTTTCCAATGGGTGTGGATCTTAATGGAGTTTAACAGTACAAAGTATCCCAGTCTCTTTTGGTCACTATTTGCTTGGTTTGCACATTGTGCTGACTGGTGCACAGTATGCAGATGACAAAGATGCCCATCTCAACACTAATGCTACAGGCGCTTTGGTTGGAATGATCACAATACGCCTTTTACAATTTTATGTGGCTTCGGGCTTTTTCTTTGTTTGCTTTTGGTGGGATCCCACGGCCACAGGTTGGCCCAACATCTAATGTAACTTACCATAAGAAGAAGGCAGAATTGCATAATGTGTTTTCTTTATGGGGGGGACAGGGAGGGCAGATTAAAGTAAGTGAAGAATTTGGATGGGGTGAAAAGGGTGAGAGGATAAAAAATTGAAAGTTATATAAGAGAGTTGGTAGTATTTATATTACAGTTTATCATTACATGGGTTTTACAGTTTTTAAGTCAGATATTTTCAGCAATGAATATACAATAAGAAAAATATGTATTTTTTGTAAAATCAGCATTTCCTTTACTTTCCTTATGTAAGTGCTCTTTTTCCTCCTAAGAAGTGAAGGTAGCAGACAGCAAACATGCCTCACTAGTGAATAAAGAGCCTGGTCTCACACCTCGTGTGTCTCAACACACCAGGTAACTCAGGGCATGGGATGTGCCAAAACATTTAGAAAAACACTTTAAAATACACATGATTTATTTTATCCAGTAAGAAAAACCTACACATAAGTATTCTGACCATATGCTGATCATGTAGTGTATTTTCTTATGTAATTTTTCCTCCTAATAACTCAGAGCCTTTTGTTTAAAGTGCTGCTTCTAACTCTTTGATCTTACTTAAAACTCTGAGGCACAATTATCCATAAAATGGAAAGGAATAATGCACTTATGCCTGCCTATATTGCATATTATTATGAACTTTGTGTTGGGTAACAGAATCAAAGGAACATTGGTTAAAAGTATATGTTAACATTTTATTATAAATGTAAAGTAACAATAATAATTATGAGAACTCTCAAAGGTACACACACACAACTGGATATGAACACACTGGCTATTAAAGGTTAGTTTCCTGAAAAGAGAATTATACTGAAAATAAAAGATAAGGTAAAAGGGAAATGTATACAATTTCAAAACTACACTGGACAACTCATTTCCTAAGGCATAGATGTAATTAGTTATCAGTGATCTATTTCACACAGTTTTGTATTGCTGGTGCTAATTTGGAAAACTGGTGATTCATACATCTTGTCTTTTCTTGCTATTTATTATTATACTTTGATTTAAACATAATCCATGGCAGATAATTGACATGGCTTAACAAAAACTTCATATATCAGAAAGATAAGAAATATGCTCATTAGAGCTGTCACAGTATCATTTTTCACTTTTATATAATGTCACATTTTTACATTAGAGAATTGGCAAAAAAAATTAAATTTAAAAACATTAAAAAGCCAGTAAAACAAACACACAAAATTTTTTAAATCCTCAGACAATACTAAAAATAAACAAGAACTGACAGTAACCAGAGAGGAGGGGGTAGAGGGATAATGGGGAGGAAATAGGGGAAGCATCATCAAGGAACATATTGAAAGGACACATGGACAAAGCCAAAGGGGGTAGGATCCAGGGTGGGAGGCAGGGATGGGTGGAGTGGCAGAAGAGGTGGGGAGGAAAATGGAGACAACTGTACTTGAACAACAATTAAAAAAAGAAAAAAAAGATAAACACTATACTAAAAAGAAAAATTTGAATTGCAAAAATCCAAATCCAAAATGTTTGTTTTGGAGCATTAAATAGAAGACTGTTACAATCACTCATTTCTCTGACATTAAAATGGTCACCAATATAGAAACAATGTGAGAGGATTTTTAACGTCATTATTATCTCATATCCACACACTCTCTGCTGTAAAAGTACCTATCAATAGTTACATTTCACCCTGTAAAAAATACATAAACATTCCCTCCAAGAACAACTAGAAACCTAGATGACTTTTTAAAGGAATTTAATAACATTGGAAAACTGCAGCCAGTCAGGACTTAGGTGGTCAGGAACTTATAAAAAGAGAAACTCATTAAAATGGGTTAAACTTATATGACATACTTTTATCACTGAGCCATTTGGTACTATTGAAACTGTGCTACACAACAAGCTGGTATGATCACTCTAAAAACCTACTTGAATATACCTACCTCTTATGACGCAGAAATTTCAATCCACCTACACGTTTGACAAAAGTATGTATGTATGCATGTATTCAAGAAAAGATACAAGAACTTCACAGCATCACTATTTATGGGGAAAAAAAAAAACCCTGAAACTACCTACAAATCTACCAACCAGTAATTGGTAAATACTTTGGTAAATCTACCCCACAGTGGTTCTCAACTGGTGGCAATTTGGCTGCTGGGGTATTTGATGTGGGGAAACATTTTTAATCGTCATAACCCTGGGAAAGGGGGCAGTGTTGCAAGCATATCGAGGCCAGTAATGTTTTTAAATGGCATGTGATGCCCAGGACAGCCCTACAACAAATAGTTTTCTGGTCAAAAGTACTCTTACAGAACAAAGAGGGGCCAAGGGCAGGCCAAGGGCAATATACTATTACCAAAAAGAACCCCCCAGGTTCGTTATGTCTGCTACCAGAGGAAAGACATCTCTCAATGCCAGAGATTCATGAAAAAGAAAGGAAATGTTTATTTAATGCTATACAGACTTAAAGTAGTGACCTAATGTCTTCATCAAAATCCCAAAGTCCCTTAAAACACCCTCAAACACACATAGTCCTTCCTTCCCCCTTTGCCCAGTGTGGGGTACCATATCTCAGGAAAAGAAATAGAAGTCCATGGCTCAGGCAGCCCCCGGTTCTTCCCAGTAATCTGTCTTGGCTGGTAGGCCTTCCTCGATTTCAGGCACCATCAGCTGTGTTGCCGGGATCTCTGCTAAAGCTGGGTGGTGGTTCCCCCTTCTAAAGCTGTAGGAGACCCAACTCTGGCAAAACCTCGGGGTTCTCTCTCCACTGCCCCAGCCACGTGGTCCTTCTCTGCACAATGGTTGTGGGAGTCCCCACTCAGCCAAAACTGCATGGTTCTCCCCTCAATGGCTGCCGCATCTGGGTTTAAATCCCCGTGCCCATCTTCCTCTGCAGCCCCATTTCCGGCTCCTCCTATAATCAGTTACACCTGCCAGCACTCTCCTATTCTTCCAGCTTTACTGGGCTGCCATCGTGAGTCTGGAAAGGCTGGCCCCATGTCATGGAGCTAATCTTCTCCAAGCTCCCACACAGGCACTGTAACTCGGGGGAACTGCACCCAAGTTACATCTTGGTGGGGAAGTTATTTCCATTCCCCTGGCTCAGAGCATGGCCACAGCTATTTAATGTATCTATGCAAGTGTTAAAGGTTATAGATATGTTTAATGACAATGCCAGAGGTTAGCTGCAAAGCTGTTGCTATGCAAAACAGCTCTCAATGGCCCTACTCCATGTGTCCCTTTCCCCAACCCACACCTGTGAGGGGGAGAGTGAGGACACCCTAACATTTCCTGAACACCTTGAGTTCTGGACCCCATTTCAAATCCCTATTTGGGCCCCCCCTCTTGGCTGTACCCTGTTACAGTACCAATAGTGCCAAGGCTGAGAAACCATGGTCTCTACAAGAAAATATATTGTCCTGGAGATCAACATATTAATGCTATACATAAACCACCAATTTATTTCACAAACATAAGATTGATAAAAATAAGCTGGACACAGAGTACGTATTTTTGTAGTGTTTGTAACCCCACTAGTGTAAATTAAAAAACCAGCCATACGAATCAATGTTGATTGAAGGCAAGATGCCAGTTCCTTTGCAGGGGAGTAGTGACTGAGAGGCAGAGGTGTTGTCTCGTATGTTGCTGTGATTCTATGGGTGTATTCTATGGGTGTATTTGGTTTGTGAAAATTGTGGTTATGATATGTAATTATAAAGTACTTTGATATAAAGTTTTCTGGAATTTTTATTGAATCACTAGCCTGTAATACATAATGGGATGTTGAATACCATCAAGATTTCATATATATACATAGTTTAGAATTAAATAAGAAAGTGAAATAAAATCATCCAAATAAATGGTATTTTTATTTCTTGTGTGTGTATGTGTGTGTGAGAGAGAAACGTTATCATAAGAGTCTTTCAATCCAATATTATAATATTTTAAAAATCATTTCAATGATTTATACCTATTTTTATTTTCTTTCAAATACGAGGTTTTTCAAAATGTTTTCCATTTTTTAAAAAGCAACTTTGCTTTCACAAGAATAATAAAATAAACAGAGTGCCTAGATAGCCTATAGTGAAATACCATGGCAACAGATCCTTGGGCTGCATCCTTTTGACCGTGGGCAAATCTACCCAAGTCTGTCAAATTCAATAGCTCCAAATTGCCATCAGAAATATTAATATTACAAAAGGAATAATACTCCATCTTAGTCATATATTTAGCTAAGAAATATATTGAATATTGGTGAATCAAAAATAAATCACCTGATCAAGGATTGTATGTGTATAGAATTAAACATTAAATATAAGCTGTTTTATGGTTTCACTAAGTTACTGTATGATAGGAAATATATGAATCAAAGGAATCAACATAGAAATTTTGATGCTTATATGTATTCACACAGTTTTAGTAGAACAAAAATTAGAGAATTGTATTCTGAGTGGTAAGTGACTATAAATATAATAGTAATATATCTGCATGTATAAATTATAAGTAGTAATATATCTACCAGTATAAACTTTGTTTATGTGTATTCTGCTTAACCTGAATGTTTATCTTCCTAAATTCAACATGCTCAGACATATCTTCTTGTTGGTCTACATCATTATGACTCCCTTCTTAAGGAAGATTTCCAGGATAGTATGCTGCTGCAGACTGCAGAGGTGTGATAAAGAGAAATTAGAAAGGGGCAGGCAGTAGGAGAGCCTAGGGGAAACAGAAGGGAGTTAAACAGTAAGAAGGAGCAGCAGAGGACATGGAAGACAGAGGTACAGAAGAACAGTAGAGAAGAGGCAATGGAAGAGATCAAGGGGCACACACGCAGTCATCATAGAACCCCCGTCACCTAAACTCATTTTTTTTTTTTAAAGATTTTATTTATTTATTTTTAGAGAGGGAAGGGGGGGGAGAGAGAGAGAGAGAGAAACATCAATGTGCGGTTGCTGGGGGACATGACCTGCAACCTGGGCATGTGCCCTGACTGGGAATCGAACCTGCGATGCCTGGTTCGCAGCCCGCGCTCAATCTAAACTCATTTTTTTTTTGTGGAAGAAAAAAGGAAATGTCTTTCCTGTTTATATTGCAATTTTTAATTCTACCTTCCTCACAGCCAAGTTTATCCTAATTAATGTGGGACCCATTATACTCCCCACGTGCCAGACCTGGAGCTGAAAGCTCAGCATACAAAATATAGGAAATGGCCCTCTGCACTCACCTAGCTAATAGTTTAGAATGTTAAATTTAGTGCCATAAATAGTCATGTGTTGCGATATTACCTGTACTGTGTGGTACTACATAATAAGGTTCAGTAAAACATCATCAGGGATTTGACTTGAGTTGACACTTGTCAAAATCAGTTATTCCCAGATGAACAAGAGATCATTCCAGACAAAGCAGGTCTCATATTAGTAGTTGTAAACTTATTGAATACATGATTCCTATAACTTTTAGCAATTATTATGCCAAAATCATGGAACTTCAACCTGAGGGAAACAGAGATGAGCAATAAGGCTGTGTGTTTAAGTAGAGGCCAAATTTTGGGACTACTCTAGGAATGACTACAGGATTTGAACTTTGTCCTATGAGCAGTAGCAGAATACTTGAGGGGTTTTAAGTGTTAGATGTGAACTGATCACAGATGTGCTTTCAAATTTCCCCTGGGAAGTGTACTGAAATAGTTAGATGGGAGAGAGGAAATCTAATTAGCTCCGAAGTAAACATGATAGGTAGAGGTTGAATCTATATTGAAGATGATTGTTGTAATCAGGAAGTGCCTTTTCTTTTAGCATGGTTGTTGGAATATGGTTATAGAAGCTTCTTATTATAAGAGGACTACTCATCTCAGTTTGATGTGCTATCTTTAAAAATATTAGCTATAGTTCTAAACAAATTGGGGTCTGACTTCTACTTCCAAGAAACCAATTACTGAGTTTTTTGTCTTTTTGCATTATTCTCCCTTCCAGGGTGATTTCTACCACCTGAAAGGCTTCAACCACCACCTATATATTACAGGATTAAAAGGCTATAAACACACAGATATCCTCAATAAAAATGTTAATAGAAATTACTTAAATTATATTTAATATTTGAGCAAAACCAGTACAGAAAACACACTGTGCGAGGACAGAGATAACTTAATTTGCTAAGCCATTAAATTGAGAGTTTATATATCATAAATGCATACCTTAGCGCACCTGGTTAAGTTCAACCAGATCAAGAAACAGAATGTTAGCAAATTCCCATAAGACTTGTATTCACTCTTCCATTCACGGCTCACCTTCCCCCAACAGAGCTAAACACTATCCTGACTTTTCTTTTCTAAAAAAAGGTTTTTTTAAATTTCTTTTTATTTTTTATTGAATGTTTCCATTATCATTTGGTTCCCTTATACCCCTTCTCCCTGCAGTTACCACTGTGTTGTCCATATTCATGATATCCTAACTTTTCAAGATATAAATTTGTCTTTCTAAGTTAAATACGTTATTTAAGGAAAATCATTCAGAATACCACCCTTTGTCTCCAGTGCCTTTGCTCAGAGTATTACTTGTGAGTCAATCATGTTGCTTTGTGTATTTGTAAAATATTCTCCCTTATTTCTGTGTACTACTAAATATTCTTTTGAGTGAACATTTATTTATCCAGATTACAGTTGATAGGCATTCTGGATTATTATGAATAGTATTATAACAAACATTTCAATGCTTGTGTTCTAAGGCATGTGAGACCACATTTGTTTGGATATATACCCAGGAATGTGTCATAGATATGCATATGTTCAGCATTTGTAAAGACTGTTTGAAAATTTTATGAATTGTAAAAAATGCTTTTCCACCTGCAGCCTCTGACAGTTTTCGTTTTTTATCAAATTTAGCACTGTCTGTTTCATTTCGGCCATTCTGCTAGGTATGTATAAATGTGGCATGACAGCTTCCATTTCTTTGAGGACTAATGATGGATTGTGTTACATTTTTTTGTTCATTTTAAGGAGCTCTTTATATATTCTAATTAAGAGTTCTTTATTAAATATGTGCACTGTCAATACCATCTCTCACTGTATGGGTTGCTCTATAAACACTCTTAATAGTGTCTTTTGTAGAATGGCAGTCTGCAAATGTAATGTGGTCCATTTTATCAGTTTTACTCCTGGGTCCACAATTATATGTCCCATTTAATGAGCATTCACCTACCTGAGTTCACTAAGATAATTGTCTATATTTTCTTCTAAAAATATTATTGTGTTATATTTTTCATTTTGATATGCATTCTATCTGAAATTGATTATCATGTAAAATATAAGAAGAACACACTGAATTGTCACTGTTATGATATAATATGGGGTTGTATGGGTTTAAATCTATTTCTGGGCTCTATTCCATTTTATTGTCCATTTTATCCTAATCAGTATCCTAATCAGTATAGCTTTATAATACATGTTGATACCTAGAAGTGGAAGTAATTCAGTTTAACTTTTCTTCTTAATAATTGCTATGTGTAATCACAACTCTATATTTCCTTATGAATTTTGTATTCTCCTAAACTATTCTCACATACCCACACATTCAAATAGTGTTCTTTTGGGGGGTTGTATTTAATGTATACATTCATTTGAGGAGAAATTACACCTCTGCATTATTGTGCTTATAAACAGTGAACATGGCATATTCATCAATTTTTCTGCTTCTTAAAATCTCTCCTTAATGTCTATATAGTTTTGGAAGAGTCTCCTTTATGACTTTTGCCATATTTATTCCTAGAAATATAATGCACATTGATGCTTTGTAAGTGACTTATGCTTAAAATTGTTCATGTACTTATTAATTCAATTCTGTATTTTTAACATTCTACAAATATTTTATCATATACAAATAATACAAGTTTAGTTTCTTCCTTTCTAAACTTTCTTTTTCTTATTTTGTTGCCTTATTACACTGAATAATAAATAAAAATGGAGATAGTGAACATCTCAATCTTGGTTCCAACATTAGATAGTGAGGAGGAGATTGAGTGTTTGACTATTGAATTTGATATTAGATGTAAATTCTTGAAGATATTCTTTATCAATTATGAATGCTTCCCTTGGGTTTTAGTTTATTACATTTTTTATATTTAACAATTATGATATTTTTTAAAATGGTACCACAACTTTTTGTTCAGTTGATCTAGTTAATTATAGTAAATGGTTTTTTATCTGCATTAAACCAAACAGTCATTCCTAAAATTCAAGGTTCATCTAGAAGGTATCCAGCCATGTAATATGAAAAATCAAAACATTTATTGAAAAAGATACAAGATACAAGAAATACTGTATGTAGGACAATGATACCTCAGTCCCCTTCAAAGTAGGCACCTTGGGACCTCACACAGTTCTCTCAATCACCAATAGCTGCCCTGTCATATTTTCCTGAATCTCAAAGATAGTCTGAAATCTCTTCCCTTTTACAGTTGATTTTAGCACAGGGTGGCAAATCTGGGCTGTAGGAGGGCTAAATCACTCATGAGATTTGTAGTTTTGCCAAAAATCTCTACATGAGATGTGATGCATGAGTAGGTGTTTTATGGTGATGAAGCTGCCAATTGCCAGTTGCCCATAGCTGCAGCCTTCTGAATCATCTGAATAGTTGCCAAGAAGGAATGTTCAAGCTTAATGCAAAATGTGATGCAGATTCGTTCCTCTACTTGCTCAGTCATTTTGAATACAATAGCCACATAGTACACACACTCACTCAACGGCATCTGCCACCCTCACTGACTAGTACAGTGAAGTCATCATTGTTCATACATGTGTATTCCAGGCAACTCTCCTTAGCAACTCTCCTTGGCAGCCAGGTTACATCAATATTGCACAAACCATTCTTGTTATGTTAACAATGGCTGGACTTTTTCTGACAGACCTTGTATGTCTGTTTTTTGGCTTTAGCTTTTAAGTTGGAAAATATAGACAATTAATTATCAACTTTTACTCTTTTTAATATATGCACACTAGCTAGAATTCTATTTTAAATACTGTTTTAGTTGTGTCTCACAGCATAATTGGAATACCATTTAGAACTCACAAGTTACTTTGAGTATGTCATGGAAAAGCCCAACATTTGGGTACTGTCTGTGTTCTTTCAATAATAGAATTACAATTTAACCCAGTTTTAATAGAACATACACTGTATTAATTTTAAAAGTTTTGCTATTTTGCAGATGTATATTATGTCCCCCTATATATTTTTGATAAATATCCTACATGCATTTTAAAGTTATTAAATGCAATGTTTTATATATGCCACCCAGCCAAACTGATTATTAATTTTTCTTCTTTAATTCTTATACATATTTAATAACATTTTTAATTTACTTTTTAAAACAGTTTTAGGTTCACAGAGAAATTGAGAATAAAGTACAAAGATTTCCTATGTACTTCCTGCCCCTATAGAACCATAACTTCCCCCATTATAAAATTTCCCATCAAAGTGGTGTATTTGTTACAACTGATGAACTTACGTGGACACATCATGATCACCCAAAATTTATAGTCTACGTAAGGGTTCATTCTTGGCTTTGTACATTCTACAGGTTAAACAAATGTATAAGTAACATGTATCTGTCATTATAATACCATATATAATATTTTCTCTTCCCCGTAAAAATTGAATTCTTTAACATTAAAACCTTTTACTCTATAAAACACACTGTGAAGAGAGTAAAAAGACAAGCCATTAACTGGGAGCAAATATTTTCAAAACACATCTGATGCAAGACTTATATTCGTAATATACAAGAAAACTCCTAAAATTCAATAATAATTAAACAAAAAAAAAACAATAAAAATGGGCACAGATATGAACATACAGCTCACCAAAGGATATGTACAGATGGCAATTAAGGATGTAAAAAGATATTTGATACCATTTGTTATGTTAATACAATTCAGAAAGCAATAATATGCCACTTCACAACTATTTAGTAATGTTAAATCCTAAAACTAAAAATACTAAAAACTGATAAGGATGTGGAGCCAAAAGAAAACACTCACATTCACTGTTGGTAGAGATATAAATGGTGCAGCCATTTTGGAAGACAGTTGGGCAGTTTCTGACAAAGCTAAATGTAGTATCACCGTACAATCTGATCAAGTATTTACACTCACATGTATTTACTCAACTGATTTGAAAACTTAC
This sequence comes from Tonatia bakeri, assembly GCA_004024845.1. Classification (NCBI taxonomy): domain Eukaryota; kingdom Metazoa; phylum Chordata; class Mammalia; order Chiroptera; family Phyllostomidae; genus Tonatia; species Tonatia bakeri. The sequence goes on along the minus strand of PVIA01003600.1, from coordinate 92,973 downwards.
ATCACACAAAGCTTTCACATGAATATTTATACAAGTTTTGTTCATAAATTGCCCAAAACAGGAAGCTACCAAGATGTCCTTCAATAGGTGAATAAATGAAAAAGAAAATTTGTTGTCCATCCATAGAGTGAATATTATTGTATGATAAAAATAAATTCAGTATACAGCAACAAAAATATGTAAATCAGTGGCTGCCAGGTTCTTGGGGAGAGGATAAGGTTGACTTGATGAAGCACAGGCACTATTTTAGAGAGGTGAAAATATTCTTTATGATATTGCAATGGTAAATAAATGACATTACTTTCAGTCACCATAAATGACTTAACTCATGCAGTCAAAAATTATTTAGAGGTCGGTGGAACCAAGGGTGGGATGCAGATTATGACAAAAAAAACCTAAATGCATTAAAAATACATAAAATAACCTCACTGAAGAGGGAAGGAAAAACTATGATGACACAAATAAGTTTGGAAATGAGTTCAGCCTGTAATACTAAAGGAAAATGGGACATAAGTACACTTCCTGATAAAGCTGTGTCACATGGGAGTACAGGTTACAATTCTGAGCCCACTATTTATGTATAATGGAGTTAAACAATAAAATAATGGACAGATGGTGAGAGCATGATTTATCACTGCTTGGAGGAGAAAGTAATAGAGAAGCAAGAAAAAAAGACTGGGGTGGTCCATGTATTAATGAACATGTGGTTGAGACATGAGTGTGATTTCATGCTTACCTTCAAATAGACATACATGATACTTATAGAAGCACTTATAAATATGTGTATTCATGGATTAGTACACACACACACATATCTTCTTATTTTGTCATCTTTAGGTGTCCTAAAAGAAACAACACTAGTAACAAGCACACCTGTTAACCAGATCTTGGATTCTAACAGCATTCTCTCAAAAGGGATTGTGTGCTCTGTAGAGAATTGGACTATGCTGAGGTTTGGTAAGAAATATTCAAGATAAGCCTGGTGCATCCCAAAGTGCCAGAATGAAGGAAGGGAATGCTACGCACACACAACACACACGAACGTGAGGAGAGTATGTCAAAGGGACACAGAAATCAACCCAACAGCTCCCATTGGCCAAAGCTGTAGCAATTTAAGCCTTAAAATACATAAAATAGTACTGGTTATGTCCCAAAGAATAAAACAAATGCTCATGAGTTCATATGAAACAGAATATTTAATAAACACATCACTGGGGAGAACAGACAAATCTACTGTGCAAAGAAAACAACATACATGCTTCTACCTCAAGAGGATGGAACGTAACTCACCATTCCTTATGTATTGGCTCTATGTAGTAACTTTTTCTCAGAGAGCATGGAATAGAAAGGCAGAAAAAATAACTTTATAATAAAGAAAATAGACAAATACTACCATAGCCACATAAGCTTAACATCATAATACATCAATCACACTGGCAACAAGTACAACTGATTTGTGGTAAGAATGGCAGCTACTCCTCCAAATCCATAATACTAGTTTAAACTAAAGAAAACAGAAAAATCCCATATTAGGGACTTTCTACAAAATATGTGGGCTATATTCCTTAAAATTATCAAGGTTTTCAAAAGTAAGAAAAGATTAAATGACTATGACAACAGAAAACATAAAGAAAAATAATAATGAAATATAATGCAGTATCCAAGATGAGATCAGAAAAAGACATTAAGTAGAAACTGAGAAAATCTGAGGCAAGTGTAGATTCAGATAATGCATCAATTTTGGTTCACCAGCTGTGAGAAATGAGCAATGATAATGTAAGATGTTAACTGGGGAGAACTGGGTTAGGACATACGTAAATCCTCTGTGCTTTGTGATTTTTATATATCTAAAATTCCTCTAAGAAAAGTTTATTTAAAATATAAAACCTTATTTTTTAATTTTAGGTGGAACCATATGTTTTCCATCTAATATATGCTGAAAAATTCTGTATATTACTATATATATGATATACATATGTATATGCATATAATTATAGTATATATTAATACCTTATAGTGTTTATTTTCTTTTGTTACTATTTCCTTATTTATAGACATGGGATAAATTAAATTACTTTCTTTTCAACTAATACTGCACTGAAAATCTATATTCTTATCTCAGTGTGCACATAGATGACTGTGTTTTGATAGATTTTTTTAATTGTTTTAGATCGGATGCCTTACCTAAAGATTATCTCTACTTCATACAAAGAAAAATGTATCCCATACTGGAATTCTAGTTACTTTGTGATTCCATTGCTTTTCCTGGAAACTAATTTTAAAAGTGAGCTGGGGAAGGAAGATATTATTTTTCTTCTTGACTACCTGATTCTTGGAAAACCACTTGTTGAATGAAAAAACTCTCCATCATTGATTTGAAAAGTCATACTTACAATATACTAAATAGCAATATTTTTATTAATAAAAATCTAGCCCTGGCTGGTGTGGTTCAGTGTACTGAGTGCTGGCCTGCAAACCAAAGGGTCACAGGTTTGATTCCCAGTCAGAGCACATGTCTGGGTTGCAGCCCAGGTCCCCAGTAGGGGGTGTGTAAGAGGCAACCACACATAAGTGTTTCTTTCTCTCTTTCCCCTCTCCTTAAAAAAATAAATTAAATCTTTAAAAAAATTAAAAAATAAATTTTGGTTTTCTCTGAACTGCACCTGCTCTGCTTCTAGCAGGGAAATAACTATGCAATTAATCTTGAAAAACAAGTGAGATTGATTTTAAAAAAAGACTGAGTGAAATTGATATTTGCAGAGATACTCAAATAAAATGTACCACAAATATTGACAAAATCTAAGGAAAAATAACTTTTAAAGGAGAGCACTATGTGTCTAAAGCACTAGCAGTCTGAAATATGGGCACTTAAGCCTCTTAATTTTAATAGCATTGACCTGCCCTCTCTTTACCCCCCTCCCAGCTGGTACTTTTTAGTTACAGTGTGTCTCACCTGCCCTTGCATCGGGTTTGTACTTGATAATACAACAGAACAAAACTAGGAAAGGGGGTAAGCTGCAAGCATGCACGAAAGAGGTAAGTATTTATTTACCCATAAAAATTCAACCTGAAATACATGTTCTTCCCAAGAGCACATTTAAAACCACCTCCCTGTTCAATATTTACTTGAACTAGAGAATAAGCGTGGCAATTAGACTCTTTTTTATAAATCATAAATTCAGTTTTATGTTTTAATTTTTAGCATCCATAAGTTGAAACTAAAATCAGTCTTCTGATTGTGATTTATACTCTTTTCCTTTTATTGTTAAAAAAAATTCTGCCACTATTTTTCAAAATATCTCAAAGGTAAACTTTAATTTCTTATGCCAGAATTTATCTGTCCTTCCTCTATTTTAACAATTCTTCCAGATTTCTTTTAGCAAAATGAAAGATGGCAGAACTGATACATACAAATTTTCTTAAAGTGCTACATTAATTATGCTTAGCTATTTAATCCATCAATGCTGGGAGGTAATATATAAGGAAATAATTCTAAATGTTTTTGCAAGTGAAGCATAGCAGATAAGCTGTGGGACTGGTAGATGCATATGCCAAATTCCTATGGTTATGACAATATTATATAGGAATATGCTGCATTATATATTGATCATCATTACAACTGGGCTGTTCTACGGTCACTCTAAGACTTTATGAAGGTGAAAAGTAGAACTAATGAATAAATATTTTCATGCTGTGTTATATTGAGTGTGCCTCTAATGAGCCAAATTTCTCCAGATTTATAAACAAAATACTTCTTCATCATAAGAGAGCAAATATATGCCACAAAGTAAATCACAAATATATACCATACACTCATATTTTCAGTTAGATTCATTACAGAACATCTTTTTTGAATAGTACTAAATCAATACAATAATGGAGAGATGTATTTTCTCAAAGTACCAGGAACATTTAAAATGGAAGAACAGTATTTTATAGAATGCTATTACACTCAAAGGAGTAAATAAACAGTTCATAAAAATACACTTAAAAAATCAGCTGCCTCAACTAAAGTGTGTTTGAGGACTATTGCATTAAGACCAAGGCTAAATCTTAACTTTTGATTGATATGTAACTGCCAGTGATATATTTTCTTTAATTATGAATTTGTTTGTCATATAGTTCTATTCCCTCATTCTTTCTTTATAGCAATCAGCTCTGGCTAGTATGGCTCAGTGGACTGAGTGCTGGCTTGCAAACCAAAGGGTTGCAGGTTTGATTCCCAGTCAGGGCACAGGCCTGTGTTGTGGACCAGGTCCCCCATAGCAGGTGTGAGACAGGTAACCACACATAGATGCTTCTCTCCCTTTTTTTCTCCTTCCCTCCCTTCCCTCTAAAAATAAATAAATAAAATCTTTTATAAAAAGCTATCAGCACATAAAAAATTATATGAACTCAGGAAACAAATATTGTACAGACCCATCATTGAGTATTTCTTGAATAATTAATTGAGTAATATTTCATTAGGATGGGCTAGGTTGTGCTGCAGTAAGAAATAACCCCAGAATCTCAGTGGCTTAAGAAAACAAAATTTCTCCTTTGCTCTACACGTCCAAGAATGGTTAAAAAAGAACTCTGCTAACTCCAGTGACTCTGGAGCAGACATTAATGAAGTCTCTGCCTTACACTTGCATCTACAGTGTTTTGGTTAAGATAAAGGGAATATGATGAATTGCACACCAGCGTTTAAGATCATTTTTTCTCACCTTACATTGATCAAAGTAACATATGCAATTACAAAGAGTTTCAACCAGGCAGGGAGGTGTAACTCCATGGCAGGAGCACCAGAAATGTTTGGTAAACAGCTGGGATGACCAGGGTCTGCATTTCTGAGACCATGTGCTCAATGACTTTGCTGCAACTCAGGCGAGATTATTCTTATCTTCCTCAGTTGTGCAAACCTCAACATTCTGTTCAATCACAGAGCCAGGTCCAAGTGCACCAATCCTGTGTAATCTGTGGTGAAACTGCCCCTAAATTCTCACAAGAGTCTTCTATGTTTTAAAAATAGATGTGGTAGACACTGGCATGTACCAATTCTGATACCTATGGGAAAATTTTTGAAAAGTCCTCTACCCTAAATGTGGGGGACATTCCTTGATAGTGGTCCATATTTTCTCCTTGGGAGAGATTCCTGGTTGAATTCCCCATACAGCCATTGTTTTATTCTCTGAAAGATTCTTTTACCCATTATTTTTATATTGTATATAGCTAAGGCAGATATGGGAATAAACATTTCTTGGTGACTTAGCAACTTTTTAAGCCTATTTTTGTTCATGAGGTAGGGACCCTAGGGGTCTTTATAATTCTAAAAGTGTTAAAGGTTTTTATGCTTCAAAGGCATAGTTTGTTTGACAGTACAGTCTTCTTAAAAACCTACCGAGATTCTTATCTATTGGGTTCCAGTTAGATCAAGGAAACTGATAATATTATGCAGTCTGTTCAAAAAGTTTTGCTCTAATATGTAACAAAAAATAAAGTGGTCCCCGGAAGTAGATGTGAACTCAAGGACATATATAAAATGAGAAATAGTTGTTTTATATGGTGATGGAAATGACTTAGTAGAGAGTAAAAAAATTTTGGCTTGTGGAAAAGAAGAAATCATTTCAGAAATGAGTAAGCAGAAAAGGGTAGAATCATCTATACAAATGGAGAAGTTTGTCTTAATTCACTGCAAGAAAAAGAAGGGTAAGAGGTGTGTATGTATGAATATAGATAAACTTTTGTTGATATGGTGACGTGTAGGGATGGATAGGAGAAAAATGTAGAATATAGAAGAATTTGCTATCAGTGAAATAAGAAGAGAAATTATCAGTTGATGCTCATACAAAGAGACATCGAGTTGGAGGTTTGAGGAAAAAGAGTGAATGGTAGAGTCATCAGTGTCAGTGGCTCATGGATTAACCAGGAAACCACAGCATTTTGTGAGCACTAAGAATCTGCTTAATGCTTGTGGTTATAATTTAACTTCACACAAACCAACACGAATTTGTGATTTTCTCTAGCCACACTCCACTTCCTGGCTGCTCCTGTGTGTGCAGAGTTCAATTTGAACAGGGTTGCATTTACTGGGCATATGTGACAAGGAGAAGGAGGTGTAAACAATTGAAAGCATATATAAGGAGCTGATTTTTAGCTAAGATAAAATAAAAGTGATGGAATGCAGGTAAGAAGCAAGACTATCAGTGGGTGAGAATAAAAATAAAATGTTATTAAGTTGGGCAATCAGAACTCCCACAAGTGTGGGGAAAATATTGCAATTGGACAACTGAAAGAAATAAGTTAAAAATTTAAGATGTGGTGGTCGGCACTAAATTTAAGACTGTGGAAGAACTGCAGGTCTAGGGTATTACTAGGGAGTGTCTGAGACAGAGTGGAAAATGAGGTAATTTAAATGGGGAAGTACAACTATAAGTAGGATCTTACACACTAATATTAAATCCTTAAGAATTATTACACACAGTGATGGAGAGAAACCATTTTCTAAAGTCTTTATGGAGAGTGAAGTAGGTGTTTGTTATACCAAACTCCAAAGGAGTAATAAATGAATAATAAAATTACACTTGAATGAGTATCATGAGGTGATGAGGTGTTTTCCTTTTTTGTTGCAGTTAGGTTTTTTCTGTTTTTTATGTTTGAGGCATACAGAGGAGTAAGGGATAACTTTAACGTGGTAATGAAAATAGTAAAAAGCATGATTATCCCGTCTCAGAAGCCATGGTACTTGAAGTGCAGGAGGAAGAGAGCCTGGATGAACAGCAGAGGAGGGAGCACGCTCGGGGTTAGCCAGGCTCTGTTACAGACAGAAGGTAAAATCGGGCCCACTCCTAACTTTGCAATTTACAGGAGGAGTGCAATTGGAAGGCTTCATATCATATGTCTAAGTATCCTTGTTTAAATCATACTAAAAAACTATTAATAAATTGCATTCTATCCTTTTATATTTGCAAATAATTTCATTAAGATAAAATACTTAAAATATTTTATGACCAAAAGTTGATAGACTATCAAATATGAGGGAGCATAATTATTCTCTGGCTATGTGTTCTGTTGATAGGCAAAAGCTGGTTTATAGTTGTGATAATACAAAACAGAGTTTATTATTGTATGATTTATTAATTATTGCATTATTTTCTACATGAACACCTATAAAACTACTTTTCTCACCCTTGTATTTGCATGAGTAATAAACTAGATATACATTTTTGCACTGTTATAGATTTATTTCATTAAATTTATTTTCCTCACTACAAATCATTATTTATGCTGTTTTAATCTAGGTTTCCACACAAGGTCTGTGAATATTAACAAAATGATTGTGATAATATTTGTTATTGACTAAATTATGTCCCCACTTGCTAAACTAATGTTGAAGCCTTCTAACCCCCAATTACTCTATTTGGAGATAGGTCTTTTAGGAGTTCATTAAGACTAAATGACATCAGAAAAGTGATGTCCTAATTTGATATGATGAGTGCTATTATTAGTAGAGGGGGAATGAGATCTTCCTTTTCCTCCATGATCATTCGCTTAGAAAAGACCATGTGAGCACACAGCTAGACAGTGGCTTCTTTACAAGCTGGGTAGAAAGATCTCACGAGAACTACACAATGCTGCCACCCTGATCTTGAACTGCCAGCCTTCAGAACTGTAAGAAAATTATTTCTGTTTTTTAAACCACCCAGTCCACATTATTTTGTTATAGCTGTCTGAGCAGACTAAGATAATATAGTTTCATAAAAATGTAAAGTATGACCATATAAAACTTTAAAATTATATTTCATGTGTCTTATAAAAAGACCTTTTAAAAAATATTCAGCCTTGGCATGTGTGGCTCAATGGATTGCAAATAAAAAATATACATAAGAAGGAAAGAAGGGGAAGGGGCTAGTAGAAGAACATGTATGAATGACTCACAAACATGGACAACAGTGTGGGAATTGATTGTGGGAACAGATGGTGGGATGGGTGGAGGAGGGCAAAGAGGGAAAAATTGGGAAAACTGTAACAGAATAACAATAAAAATGATGAAAATAGTGTCTATTAAGATTGAAGAAAAACAAGAAAGCAAAATTATAAATCAAAATAATGTAATGAAACATATTTTTAGTTTAAAGATATTTTATTTAAAATATATTGAATATATTTGTTAAAATTAACATTTCTCACAGGTAATGATTATATAATTACCAATAGTAAGATTTATAATCTTGCTTTACACGTGTTTCATGTAGAGCTGATATATAAAACTTACATGTAATATGAAATATTTAATATTGTTAAATAGCTTTTATCTATTAATTACTGGAAATCATTTACTAATTTGAAAATGATTTGCTAATTTGTGACTCCCTCTACCAATAACTGGAACAAAAATAGAGTAAGGAAATGGATGGTCAGCACTACTTGGAAATGATGCTTCCTTGTGCAAGAATCTATTGCATTTGCTGAATAGAAGATTTGAAAGTTAATTAATCTTTTTTCTTACATAAGCACTTCTGCTGTTCAAATTTTCCTTGCACTTCATGTCAGCATCCATATTCAAGATTCCCGGAGGCACCATCCACAAAACTCCATAGCATTTAGATGAAGTTGCAATTTGTTTCTAAGACATAGGGCAAGAAATATGAAGAAGCCTTTCCATGGATCTTTATCTATGTTATTCAGGAGAATGAATGTTTAGAATTATAGAATATAATACAATAGTTGTTAGCTCCAGATATGTCCCATGATTTTTCCATAGTTATGTGTGTATATGAGTGTGGGTTTGCGAGATGTGGGTTCTTCAAAAGCAGTGTTTCTGATGTGAAGGGTCATTTTCTATGTCTCAAACTGAGAGGCAAACTTCAAAATAGAGGACCTCATTGAATTCAGTAGACTATCCAATTCAGCCAATGGATTTGTGAAGTATTAGGAAGAGTGATGTTAACAGAAGCCCTGAGTGCACTGAACATATGCATGTAGCTCCTCAGTGTCACCTTAAAAAACAGAAGAACCTGGGATCAGGTAGAGATGTGGACCCTCTTTGAACAGTCCTTCCCCTTTTGTACTTCTTTCCAATGGAAATGTGAAGATTAGAGGAAGATCATTACCCAGAATGTTCAGAATTCTCTAAATCGTTTTAATTCCACTTGATGACTATGTTTTTCTCCTCTTTTAAGTAGCTTAACTAATTTTTATTTTACATTTTATTGTATTACTTTGCATCTCTAGAACAATGTTAAATGCTATTTTCAATATTATACATGACCTAATTTCTAAAAGAATAATATTAATATAGTTTTCAGCACACTGTACATTCTACTTAACTAAATATTTTGATGATGTCCTGGTTTGTGTGGCTTAGTTGGTTGGGGCCTTGTCCCATGCACCAGAATGTTGGAGATTCAATTTCTGGTCAGGGCACATTCCTAGGGTTGTGGGTTCAATCCCCAGTCGGGGAGCTTACAGGAGGAAACCAACGGATGTTGTTCTCTCACACTGATGTTTCTGTGTTTCTCTCCCCTCTTCCTTTGTATCTGAAAGCAATGCCAAAAAGTGTCCTTACACAAGGATAATAGTTTCCTTACACAAGTGTCCTTACACAAGGATAAAAGTGTCCTTACACAAGGATGATGATGAGGATGATGAGGATGATGATGATGATGATGATGATGAAGCAGAATCAACAGTAGCGGTGGCTGTTGCTGTCATTATTGTTGCTGCTGCTGCTGCTGCTGCTGCTGTTACTGTTCTAGCCTATGTGGGTTGCTTCTCTTGATGCCATGGAAACAATCATCTTCCCTCAGAGAATCACATGTTTGTTCTTCTATGGAAGATATTTGAATTAGGAGAAGCTGACTCTACTCAAACTGGAGGAAAGTTATTTTAGCCTGCAGTTAGGAAGTCTTGAAGGTGCTCTGTATTGGACATAAATAACAGTGCATCTTACTCCAGATGCTATCAAGAATTCTGGTACCAGAAAAACCAGCCTAGCAACAAGAAGGGTAGGCCATGAAAAACTCAGAAAAATGGAGATGAGCATTAGTTGTATCATGCCACTAATCAGCATATCTGAGCTTCCAGTTATATGAAATAATAAATTTCCATAATGTGTGCTGGTTTTTCTCTTACTTGCATATAAAAGCATGTTTCCTAGTAAATATATGAAAGAAATATCCATCTATTATAAAATAACATTATTCAATAGAAGAACAGTTAAATAAATTTTGAAAGTCCATAATGGCTCATATGTTGCTAAGAATATGTAACTTTGCATACTACAAGTTGACCTCTGTAAGGTGAAATAGAAAAGTCTGTATAATTAAAGGATGCTACCAAATAAGTAAATTCATTCATTCATTCATTCATTCACCCATCCATCTATCCATGCAATCTTTCATTTATTCAGCTCTTATATAATGAATATCTGATATGTGTTAGGCTATGTGCTGGCTATCTTGAGAAACAATAATAATAATAATAATGAGAAAAAAGGACAGTACATCACAGAGTTTTCATGAAGACTATAGTACTAGGAGTGTCCAAAATTTGACAAAAAAATTCTCCAACTAAATGTGAAATGTACAAGTATTATGAAGTGCTATAAAAGAGAGCCATATTATGCTTTGAGAGCTTATAGTACACTCCATTTCAATTTTTTAACATTATAATCACTTTATTACACTAGAGAATTCAGTTCCTTTTTAAAAAAGATTCTATCTATTTATTTTTAGAGAGAGGGAAAGGGAGGGAGAAAGAGAGGGAGAGAAACATCAATGTGTGGTTGCTTCTCATGTGCCCCCATTTGGGGACCTGGCTTGCAACTCAGGCATGTGCCCTGACTGGGTATTGAACTGGTGACCCTCTGCTTTACAATCTGGTGCTCAGTTCACTGAGCCACCCCAGCCATGGCAGAATTTACTTCTCAAAACTAACAGATTACATATATACAGGGTGGGACAAAAGTATGTTTGCAGTTGTTTGTATGGAAAATAATATAATAATTATTGGAAAATAATACAAGAATAAACCCTGTTTTATGTTCTCATAGCTATAAACCTACTTTTGCCTCACTCTATAGTGATGATGAGGTTAACCATACACACACACCATTAACTGTCTATTATGAGACTGCTTATATAACTTACTAGAAAAAATGTTATAGAAAGAGCTAGATGCAGTTGATCTATCAAATAGATATCACATTTATATAGATCAGAATGTTCAAAACTACAACAAAAAAACTGATATTACTAGTAAGTTGCCAATGAATATTTTTAATCCAAATTACACGCAGAAAGAAAAAAAATGGCTATATTTTTTTCCAGATTAAATTGATTCCTAACATAATATATAGGGCTCATCATATATCTGAAATTCTTCTATTTCTTAGTAGGAATTATCTTATGCAGTCCTAACAACTATATAAGCTATATATGTTTTTATCTTCCTTTTACCTGTGAAGACCTGAGGCTCAGGGAGATTAAATTACTTGCTGACAGTTGCAAAACTGGTAGATAATAAAGCCAGGAATGGGTTTCTAACAGTTTGGTGCCAGAGCCTGCAATTTTAACCACTATAATACACTGTCCCCCACTGGGAACCTAACTGTAATGTCAAGAGGAGGAGTTTATTTGGCAAGCCTCATCATGTTGATTAAGCAACAGTCATCAAGGGAACAGTAAAAATAGTTTAAGATTGAATAATAATTATAATAATTATAACTGAAACATGCAGCAACCTCATAAATAAAGGCATAGAAAAGGAAAAAGGAAAAAATGTATAACTAGTCTTCAATCTAGTTGATGAAAACAATCAGTAACTTTCTTAAACAGTTTGCATAGTTATCCATATAAACAATTCACAGAATGAATTGTGAACTATGTGATGATGAATCACATAGTAAAAATAACCTCATTGTATCACAGAAAACTCTGCATCAACTCCCAAATTGACTACTTGAAGCTGAATGCCCTTTGGACTTCCAGTCAAGATGGAGTTATAGGCAGACGTGCCTTATCTTCTTGTACAGCCATAAAAAAATTACAACTAACCTCAAAACAAAAACTACCCAGAACTGCTGGAAAATTGAACTGTATGGAAGTCCAACAATCAAAGATTTAAAGACATATTCATCCAGATGGGTAGGAGGGGTGAAGATGGGGAATAGGGGTGGAGAGGACATGGTGTGGCAGTGGTGAGGCAGTGGTAACCATGTGGTGGCAGTGGCAGTTGGTGAAACAGGCGGTCCCACATTAGGGATATCTGGGGAGCAAAGCCCAGGCCAGACTGCACAGCCCATACTTCCAGTGCAGGGAAAATAAAGTCTCATAACTCCTGGCTGTAAAAACCTGTTGGATGGTAAAAGAAACTGTGGGTCTCTCAGGAGAATTCATTTAAACGGCCCAGGTTTCAAGAACATATGCAAACCGACCCACTCTGGGAATCACTATCAGGGCAACAGCAAGAGGGGCACCAGTCACATAAGTGACTGGAAGTAAGGCAAGTGTTGAACAAGCCTCCAGCAGTCAGCAACTTGCCCCCTCTCTAACTCCTCCCCCAGTACAAAGCCACAAAGTACTGAAGTGGGCTTCTCTGCCCTGGTGACTACATGAAGCTCCACCCTATATAACATAACAGGTACACCAAGACAAGGAGTCAAAGCAGTTCTATTTAATACACAGAAACAAACACAGGGAGGCTGCCAAATTGAAGAGACAAAGAAATATGGCTCAAATGAAAGAACAGAGCAAAACCCCAGTAAAAGAACTAAGCAAAATGGAGACAGCCAACCAATTAGATGGAGAGTTTAAAACACTGATGGTAAGGATGCTCGGAGAACTCATTGAGTATAGCAAAAGCATAAGGGAAGAAATGAGGACTACACTAAGTGAAATAAAGAAAAATCCACAGGTACTAATAGTGAAGAGAAGAAAGCCAGGGTTCAAATCAATATATTGGAACATAAGGAAGAAATAAATAGTCAACCAGAACAGAATAAAGAAACAAGAATTTTTTTTAAAATGAGGAGAGAATAAGAAGACTCTGGGGCATTTCCAAACATGCCAACATCTGAATCAGAGGGATGCCAGAAAGAAAAGAGGAAGAGCAAGAAATTGAAAGCTTATTTGAAAAAATAATGAAAGAAAACTTCCCTAATTTGGAGAAAGAAATGGACATACAAGTCCAGGAAGCACAGAGAATCCCAAACACGTTGGACCCAAAGAGGACCACACTGAGACACATTGTAATTAAAGTGCCAAAGTTTGAAGATGAAGAGAGAATCTTAAAAATAACAATAGAAAAGGAGACAGTTACCTACAAAGGAGTTCCCATAAGACTGTCACCTGATTTCTCAACAAAAGACTTTGCAAACAAGAAGGGACTGGCAAGAAGCATTCAAAGTGATGAAAACCAAGGACCTACAACCTAGATTACTCTATCCAGGAAAGCTATCATACAGAATGGAAATGCAGATAAAGTGCTTCCCAGGTAAAGTAAAACTAAAGGAGTTCATCATCATCAAGCCCTTATTATACAAAATGCTAAAGAGACTTATTTAAGAAAAAGAAGAAGATCAAAACTATGAACATTAAAATGGCAACAAATTCACAACTATTAACAACAGAATCTACAAAACAAAAACAAAAACAAACTAAGCAAATGACCAGAACAGGAACAGAATCATAGAAATGGAAATCCTCTGGAGGGTTTTCAGCAAGGAGCGGGAATGGGGAGAAAGGTACAGGATTAAGAAACATACTTGGTAGATAGAAAATAGACAGTGGGAGGTTAAGAACAGTATAGGGAATGGAGAAGGCAAAGAAATTATATGCAAGACCTGTGAACATGAACTAAGAGGGGATTGATCTAGGGAATCAGGTACTGGACAGAGGGGGACAAAGAGGGAAAAAATGGGGCAACTGTAATAGCACAGTCAATAAAATATACTTTGAAAAAGCTGAATGGCCTTTTGTGGGACACTTGTCATCCAAATTTCAATTTTTTAACTGTGCAACAGGAATTGAACACCCTTTCCTCAAATCAAATGTACATACAATCTTTATGCCCACAGAATTCTGAAATTGAATTTGTTCTGAAGTTAACAGGTGCACTTATATTTGCTACTGTTTTGTGAAAACCTAATGTTAAATCAATGTTAAATTTTAAAAAGCAAGGTTTTCATTCATTTATTCAACAAATATTTATAAAAGTTTATAAAAAAGATAGTACACCAAAACAACAAACAATATAAAGAAAGCACTATTTTGGAGCTTACTTTCTAGATCAGGGGGAAAAATTAACAAGCCAAGTTAGGTATAAAATGATTTATAATAATTTTTAATTATAAATTTACAAAAACCATTATCAAATTGGTAACTAGTGTCAGTGGAAATCAAACACCTCTCTCTAAAATACACCAGTGGGAAATGTGCCTTAATGGAGACATATATAAATATTCTTAATAGAAATATAAATGCTAAGTACTTCACTTTCTGAAAGCTTTATAATGAAAGAAATTATTTATTTTTTAATTGCTACATTTTACACTAATTTTGCTGAATATTTATTATATTGATATTACAAATATTGAATAAGCTACTGAACTATAGTGGAACTTCTATAGACAAAAATAATCAATATTATAAATTATTTATAAAGTTTATTTATCTCTTAAATAAAATAGTTCTAGTATCTTTTGTGTAAACTCACTTTTTTCCAGTCACTGGATTTAATATATATATAAAAAATATATATATTTGCTATTTTTATTCACTAAACATTCATCATCTCATTTTATCAAAGGGTTAAAAATTTGTTATCAATTGAACACCCAGGATCCCAGTAATCTCTAACATGCTCAGCTTCTTTCAGCAATCATGCAGTATTTCTAGTAACCACTCAATACAAAAAGAAATGTTTTACAACTTCTCTCTCCTTCTCAAATTTCCCTTCATTTCAAAAGTCCTTGTCTTCCTTTTCATTGAAAAAGTCAACCATTCTGCACATATCAGGTTAAATCTTAACTCTTAAGACAAATATTTCCTGACTAATTTAAATATAAATCCGTGAAGATGCTCCTCTTTTTTTTTTTGTAGTCAATGTTTTTTTTAATTCACCTGTCACGTTTGTAATTACTGGTTATTTAAGTCCTCGACAGTTTAGTATACAATGCCCCTGCTGCTTGTAGGTTTATAATAGTGACCATGTGTGTTCTGTTCATCATTTTCTGCCCCAGGTCTAGTACAGTGCCTGGTACAGAGTATGAAAGGTATTTCCTGTCAACGAATGAACATCGGGCGTTACAGTTGATGATCGTGGAGAAAATGCCAGCCTTCATTTATTACTTCTGTGGAGAAAATAGTTCACAAGTTTATTTCAGTCACCTCAGTTCCAATATGTATCCCTATTTGTGCCATTGCTGAGTTCTTCCAATTACAAAAGACAAGGATGCCTGTGTTTGACAGAATAACTTCTTCTGACTCTATTTCCTCCAAGAGTCTCATGGTGCAAATACAACACACAATAAAGAATGAATACCATTTTTTACCTTCCTATTCTACAACTTTCTTGTCCTTGTGGATTAATTTTAGAGCCTGAGGTTTAGACAAATATATCTACTGAGGTTTATCTCCTTCTGATTTTACTTTATCTAATATTATGGGCTTGAGAGACTTCATGTGCTTAATTAATTTCAATGGTCAAATTTCTAATCTCTCAAGTATCTCCTAAGTAGATCTTTAAGGGAATAAATTGAAAAGGCATCATATAATTGTTTTTTCTTGTGTCAATCTACACTCCCATGCCTACAAAAAAGATGTGGTGAATGTTATACTAAATAACATGAGTGCTGGCCAAGGACTCATAATGCTTGATGCATTCACTTATAATTTAATAATAATTCTGCTTTAATATTTCTGAGCTTGGATTATCACTACCCTCCATCCCCCCAAAAAGCCTGTAAAAAGAGAACTAAAGTAAGGGAACTGGAAAGTATGAAACAAAGAAGAAAGGAAAACTAATCCAAGCATATTTTTGAACTTGTTCCCACTCTGATCCACTGGGACTTGATCCCTATAAAGGCATTTCACTGAATACACTAGAACAGAGTAGAATAGACTGGAATGGAACAGAGTGGAATAGAATGAAATGGACTGGATGGAATGGGATGGGATATAATGGGCTGGAATGGGATGGGGTAAAACAGAATAGAATGGAACAGTCACACCGAATATACTTGAAAAGTTTCAGCCTGAAGACATGGAAGATAAGAGTTTTATTTCAATTGGTTAAATGTAGGTAATACTGAGCACAGGTTGAGCAGGCTTGGAGGGCTCCCTGGGCACAGAAGTACAGAAGCCCTTCTCAAAACATAAGCAAGTTGAAGTTGAGGTCCTGCGAAGCTACCACTTATCTCTCTGTGTGTGCAGCCTGATGCCACAGGAATAGTCAGAGAACAAAGATCAGCTACGAGATTGTGGTATGTGGTATAACATTATCTGGCAAATATTATGATTGCTAAGGTAATATGTTTTTATTATAATTATTAAGATACAAGAAAGGCAATGAAAGAGACTACAAAAAATTAAAAGAACTGACAAAATTGTTAAGATAAAATCATCTATAATTGGTACATTGTATAGGATATCTGACCATACTCTTCCAAACTGTCAAAGTTATGAAAATAAAAGCAGGCAGACAAAAAAACCCTAAGAAATTGTCACAGATCAAAGGAGACTGAGGAGGAATGCAATGTAATATACTGGATTGGATCTTTGAACCGAAAAAAGGCACTTAGAGAAAAAACAGAAATATTAAATAAAGTCTGTAGTTTAGTTAACAGTAATGTACCAATGTTGCTTTCTTAACTTCAACAAATAGATGACTGTTATCTAAGAAGTTAACATTAGGAAAACCCAGTGAAGGGGATATGAGAACTCTGACTATTTTTACAATTTTTTCTCTAAATCTCAAATCATTCTTATCTTAGTGTCTTTGGGCTGCTATAACAAAACACCCCAGACTGGTGACTTCAAATAACAGAAATTTATTTCTCAAAGCTGTGAACACTGGGAAGCCCAAAATCAGAGTGCCCACTTGGTCACATGTGTGACTGGTGACTGCTTCTCAGCTCACAAATGACTGTCTCCAGCTGTAACCTTACATGATTGAGGGGGCAAGGGGGCTTTCTCTGGTCTCCTAGAAAGGCACTAATTCCATTCATGAGGACTCAACCCTTGAGCTAAACACCTCCCTAAAGCCCTATCGTCTGAATACTGTCACTTTGGGCATTACATTTCAAATTCATAATTTTGGAAAACACAAATATTCAGACCACAGAACATGCAAGTAAAATTTTACTTTGAAATCAGATATAAGCACTACATATTTGCTGTAGTATCCCTTTTACAAATATATATGGTTGACCTTGAACAACACAGAAGTTAAGGGCACCATTCAATCAAAAATC
Source organism: Tonatia bakeri (assembly GCA_004024845.1). Classification (NCBI taxonomy): domain Eukaryota; kingdom Metazoa; phylum Chordata; class Mammalia; order Chiroptera; family Phyllostomidae; genus Tonatia; species Tonatia bakeri. The sequence continues at coordinate 75,521 of PVIA01003600.1, read as the reverse complement.
CTTATATAATCGGACTCCCCCATACTTAAGTTGTCCTTTGGTACCTGTGGGGAATTGGTTCCGGGACTCCCACAGACAACAAAATCCACAGGTGCTCAAGCCCTCTGTATAGAGTGGTGCAGATCAACACACAGAGCTGGCCTTTCACCTCCACAGACTCCCAGCCCCAGATCAAAAAAAACAGGGCAGGGATTTGTTGAAAAAAATTCACGCATAAGTGGACTCATGCAGTTCAAACTCATATTGTTCAAGGGTCAGCTTGTCAACCATGGTCTGGTCGTTGACACTGATTAAACACCAACAGGAATTCCCAGTTTTGGGGTGAAGAAGGAAATTTTCTTCAGTGCAAACAGCTCAGTTGTGAAACAGCATGTTGTAAAAACAGCATGGCTGTGAGGCAGGCCTGGGGCCAGGCCCCTGTCCTGCTAACAGCTCTGCTCTGATCTCAATGGCGTACTCTGTTCTGCTCAGTTCTGGTCTGTGCCAGTCCGAGCTGGTCTGCTCTGTTCTGCTCTAGATACGTTTGAAATTTTTTTGAACATTTAATTAAGCAATTTGGCAGGATTTAAAAGCTAAGAAAATTTTCAACTTGGATGTGTGGATAATCATAGAAGCCACTGATATTTTAAAAACACACTCATAATATTGAAGGACATAGTTGCTTTCCTTTAGGTTTTGCTTTAATTAGATGTTTTGCCTACTGGAACATAGTCCTATGAATATTACACTTTTAGAAGAGAAATAAATTTAACTAAGAAGAATTACTTTACTAATAGAAACATCCCCTTAGTATATTTATACTATCATTTAATATTAGTATTAATATTAGTATGTTTATACTAATATTTATATTTAAATATCAAAGAGATGCAAGACTCATAGAGGGTTAATCAGAAAGGATTCCAACCTCATTTCCTGTGGTAACTTGAACAGTAGGGATTCTGCCTATGTGAGTACAGAAGCAACAGTTGCATTGCCCTTTAAAATTACACAAGCAAACAGGACTGCTACCTTTGAAATTAGCAGCACAGGAAAAAATGTGTTTCTTCTGAAACACCTGCACAAGTAGGGCAGGATAACAGCCACCATTTTCCAAAACAGTTCAGAGGGGATGAATTGTTGTTGCTCTGTTAAATTTCTCTTCCAGATAATGCAAAGTTTAAAATTAGCCCTAGGAAACAATACAATTTGGAATTTTCCTTTAAATGTGATAAGAATATGCAGCAGTAGAATGGACAGCTATCTTAATTTCTGCCCAGCCAGTCTGGCTTCTCAGTAGTTAAATTTACCTCCCCTGATAAAACCCATGAATAATTTAAAATATAATTATGAGTTTGGTGAATATTTTCAATTCAATTAATTTGAGAAATGTATCTGATCAAATAACTTTTCTGATAGTGCACTTCTTATGAAGAAAGAGCCAAACCAGAATTCCCCTGCTACTGGGTGGAGCAGGGCCATTAAACCCACTGGTTCTTTTGCAAAATTATCTTGGCAGTTAGTGATTATTTACTCTTCCACATGATTTAGTAATGTCAGCTTGTCCAGTCACAGGAAAAAATTCTATTGAGAGGTTAATGGAATTCCATTTAATTTACAACTATTGGCAGGGGGCTGGGGGGGAAGGGTATCTTCATAATGCTTAGTCTTACTTCATATAAAAACTATATTTTCTCTTCATTTATTTATGAGTTTTTAATTGATCTTCAGTAACGTTTGATCATTTTCTCTATACAGTGTTTGAAATATACTTGTACAATATTATACTATAATATTAATTTCCATATTCCTTGTGCTTTACACTTAAAAGCATATGATATTAATATACTGTATATCAATTTTCAATGATAAAAATTATACTGCATGGAAACTTGAATTTTACACATTAACATTTCATCTAGTAATTTGGCTGAAACAATTATTTCTATTCTATTTCTTTAGTGGTTATTCAATGTAGATCATCTAAACCAGAGTCATAGGCCATGGTCTCTGCCTCCTTTCTGTGAGAGGAGTCCCACTGTACCCTTTGATTTCAAACATGGAGCCTGGCTCCATACACATATCTCATGTAGCAGAATCACTTCTGCCACTGCTCTACAGCACAGGTGGCAAACACAAGGCCGGTGGGCTGAATCCAGCCCTCCACTTTGTTTCATCTGGCCTGGTACCTTGTTTCTACCTGGCTGCAGCACCGAGCTCTCACTTAACTGTCAAGGAGTAGTTACATTTATACAGTCCTAAAATTACATTCGGCCCTTTGAAGGCAACTGCGAGGCTGATGCGGCCCCTGGTGAACATGAGTTTGACACCCCTGCTCTACAGAATCCAAACTTTCTGTCCAATTACAATTGTGGAGTTCAGAAGTCCAGAAGGTTCAGTAACACTCACTGCTATACATTTTTTGGCAGTGCCAATGGATTCTCCTATATTTGAACTAGGATAAAATTCCTTCATATTCTTTATTTATATGTTTTGTATTTGTTTCTATGAGTTTTTAAGTCTTTTATCATATTTTTCCATTACCATTTAGCTTCCTTAAACTCTCTTTCCCTCCTCAGTCACCACATTGTTGTCCATGTCTATAACTTTTTTTTTTCTCTTGGCTCAATGAGTCTTATGAAGGGATAGATTTATTGCATGAATTTACAAAATTAAAATAAGCAGAAATCCCCATGAAACTTATTATCACTGAAGTATTATTCAATAACAGTCAAATATTCCCAGGTTCCAAAATATTTGCTATAATGGACTAAATTTAGCATAATAATACCGTACAAAGAGCTCTGGTTCAAAATTCAGCTTTATCACTAATTAAATATGCATACATTACCTTACAAATTATAGTCTCTATCCACAGTGAAGAGTAATATCCTTTGGCCTGCAGTTTCCCATCTATGAAATAAGGGTAGAAATGGTCTTTTAGACCATTCCAGTTATTAAAGATTTCACTGAAATGCTCTAAATACAAACTTTCTTAATATTTAATCCTCTTTCAATGGTGCCGCAATTGAACAGCTAGAAAAACAAATTCGCTGGAAAGGTTTGATTTAGGTGACACCCTAGAAGGTGGCCCCTCCACTTTGATGGAGACGGAGGTTTACACACATACTCCAGGTCATCACATACAAAGTTATCTGAAAGTAGATATGGAGGCACAGTTTACTGTTGGCTTTGCAGGCACGAGAGTTAAGTCCATGAGAAGTAGCTAAACAGAGTATTTTTGTACCATTATTATTAAAAGACTTAATTATAAAATAAGACCCAAGGATTATGTGAGGGTGACTCCTATTAATCCAAACTAAACAAGTACAAGATTATCAGCCTTTGAAAATTAATGTCAGTAAATGAGAAATGTGAAAAACTGCATGCACGATGACAATTATATAGCACTCTGCATTGATCTGTGTTTAAGTGGATTCCATGAGAATTTAGTTATAAAGAAATCATTTTTAAATGATTTCAGAAGTCAATTCATTTTGAAATGAATTTAGAAATCAAAATACAATTTCAAATAATCAGTTACAATATCAACATGTATTGAACCAACATGCCGGGGAAATCACAAGAAAAATATAAAAAAGAAATATCTGTTACTGAGGTCCAAGATAAGGAAAGATATTTTATCTCTTTCTTTGTGTAATTTACACCTCCAACGTGAAACTGAGAAGCTGCATTGCAGACACCTGCTTCAGTATAGTCATTGTTTCCATGGTGCCACTTTCCATCACCTATTTTTAATAGTTTACACAACAAGATCAAGGGTGTCCCAGCTGTTACTGCCACTGTTGCTAAGCAACCTTTAAAACGAAGTTCAAGGAGACAAAGAATCATGCTTGAAAAATTTCTCAAGTGTCTGTTTTATGCACCCCCACCACTGTTTTCTTCATTTTGCACCATTTTTCAATGTTTGTACTCAGATGCTTGTGGGGTTTTTTTTTTTTTTTGACCCTTTAATTCAATATTCTACATATGAATCCCCCATTCCAAGTGCTACTGGAATCAACTAAATACTTTGTTGATTTTCAAAATGTAATATATATGTTTAACTATAGGCTACCTCTAATGCAAAATAAACAGATTTAATGAATTGATTTGTTTTGATTAATCAGAATGGGAGGGTTTTTTTAGGACATCATAATCTGCTGTTAGATTGTTCCATCGCTGTGCCTGAGAGTCTTGTGAAATGACACACACATATCAATAGCTAGAGATTCACTGACTGCAGAGAATTCAAATACCCTCTGGTGCACTCTGAAATCTAAATATCATTGCCAGCAAAACACAGGAGGTCACAGTTCTACAAGTAACAGAAGGAAAACAGAAGTGAAGTTAGGGAACTTTGAACTAAGAATTTCTGACTGATGCAAATTGCTATTAATTAAAAGGAAAATATTTTTCAAACATTTCTGCAAACAATGTTTTTTTTCCCTGCAAAAGTAATTATTAAGAAACCAATGGCACATCTGTCTAGTTAATGGATTAGTAAATATAAATTAGCAGCATGGAAAGTAAATAAAAAAGGAAAGAAAACATCTTAGTTTTGCATTTAGTACTTTATAATAAGACAGGGAACATAGGAGCTCTCAAACCATAACAAAATAGTCCTGAATAATTCACATGCCAAAAAATAATATCATGATATGGTCCAGAACTAGAGATGTGATTAACCTGCACATGTTTGACTAACGGTATACATCTCCCAAGTTGTCAGTCCAGCTGGAATTTATTTCATAGCTGAGAATGAAGGTTCTGGTGAACACAGCCCTGGCCCAATGCAATAGTCTATGCTGACCCAAATATTCAGATCCTCAAATTTTCTTTGACCCTTTTCCCACAAAACACAAAACTATGGTATTTTCTTTCTGTAATTTTTCATGTTATTTTTTCTATGTAGTTATTAGTTTATGACTCTCTTCCACCTTCTTTATCGAAAGATTCCCCTGTTGGTTCATCTATGTAAGTGATAGGGGGAGTCTAGAGTCCAAACTCCCTAAGGAGTAAGTAAATTTTAGAGTGTTGGAAATTAGTCTGAGATGCTGAAGATTAAAAGTAGAATCTGAAGTTTATCTGTATATCAGTACAGCTATAAAATATACTCGCTAAAAAAACTGTTGTGATAACATTTAATGAACATCTTCATCTATTTCTATTGGCTTACATAACAGAAATGTATTTTCTCTCCGTTCTGGAGGCTAGGAGTCCAAGATCAAGGTGTCAGCAGGGTTGCTTTCTTCTGAGGGCCCTTTCCCTTGGCTTGTGCATAACCATTTTCTCCCATGTCTTTAGATGGTCTTCCCTCTGTTCGTGTCTTATGTTCAAATATGGTCTTCTCATAAGCATACGAGTTGTATAAGTTAAAGGCCCACCTTGATTACCTCCTTTAACCTTAATTAGCTGTTCAAAGACCCTTGTCCAAATGAAGTCACACTGAGGTACTAAGGGCTAGTACTTCAAATAATGACTTTTTTAGGGACCCACATAAGTCCATGACCCATATCTATATACCATTCTAGTAAAAACGCTCCATGGACTTCTTCCCTTTAATTCTCCTCCAGAAAGGTGATTTCACAACTGTTTTTCCTGTAAAAAATCTTGGTAAAAGAGCACTCTGAATTCAGTCTTTCTGCATGTGCATCTTCTGTTTAACACTTAATGCACTATCTTTTACATTCCATGCTGAAAATACTTATTTAAAATATTCCCAAAACATGTCTTTATTTTATGTACCCTGAAAGTGCTATGCAATATTACTTGATTATTTTATTATTATTCATTAAATATTTCTGCCAGCCACTTCACAATGGTATGTATTTTGTATGGAGTTCTGTTTTATGCCTCAAACAGTGTGTCACTTTTAAAACTCTTTTTTCTTCTCTCCAGAGTTCAAACTATCACCTACTATGATTGATAGTGTCTGTCACATGTCCTGAGACCATTTTGTTCAGGAACTCATGATTTAATTGAGGTCTCTATAAAGAATTTCTAAAGTTTGGTTTGTTGGTTATTAGTTTTGGGGTTGTTGTTTTGTTCTTATGTGTGCTGTGTATTTGTTTTTCCTTTTTTTTATATAAAGATTCCACAATTTCCTCATAATATTCTTGCCTGCCTAGGGAGAAGGTAAAATTTTCTGGGCAAATCCAGTGCAAAGGAAGGTAAAAGTGTGGGCTCACAAAATACAAGTGTTTTTAAATAACTTGTATATACTAGCAGGAAAATTTGCAAATGAGGATATGGAGCACTGACCACAGTAAACAAGGTCCCTGTTTTTATGGAGTGTATGTAATGTGCTGGGGAGGCATGAGCACTGAATGAATACACATAACTATCTATCATGACGGGGGGCTAAGGCAATGAAGACAAATAGCATCAGAAGGATATGGATTGATGGAGCAGGTCTTAGAGTTGAAAATTAAATATTGAGAAGGAATGAGTCATGCAAATATTCAGGAAGAACATTCCAGGAAGTGCAAACAGCATGTGCTGATCTTTGAATATCAAGGAGCAGGAAAAAATTCAAAATGGCTGAAGCACAACAAAGACTGAAGTAGGAGATGCGTGCTAGAATATTGGGTCTGAGCAGTCGGAACATAGGGACTCTGCCTGAGTAATGACATTGGCTTTAATTGGAGTGTGGGGTGAATGTTTTCAGCAGAAGACTGGTGTTATGTATATATTTCTAAGTGAGTCCTCTAATACTTCTTCTGACCACCATGGAATTAATTGCACTAAAACTGTTTCAAACAGGAGCAATAAGAAAAGCTAATTAAAAAAATAAAAGTCATAGAAGGAATGATGGATTTCACACATCTTGCAGTTTCAAGATTCCAGAGATGAGGGAATCCACAGAAAGGTGAGCTGACATTTTCCAACTGATTCTTTTCCAAGTAAATGTGCTGATCCTTCAGCAAATATGCTCTAGAAGGCCAGTGCCAAGAGCCACAGAGCCAGAAAAATTCTGAACATCCCATATGATTAAATAATCAGAATCGAGGTAAGAGCTATCAATAAAGGCAGGACTTAGAAACGCGTGCTAAGATCTGAGGAATTAAGATGCAAAGAGAAGTAAGCTAGAGCCCCTCCTTCTACAGATCTTTCCACTTGAGCTCATAACATTTAAGGTAAACAAAAACATAAATACAAATCTAGAGGAAGGCATATTAATATCAAACACATTAACTGTAAGTCCAAAGTGATATAGAAAGACATTTAGCATAATAGTTAATTCACAAATCAGATTAAACAATTCTAAATTTACATGTACCTCAGAACATAGCTTCAAAATGGTTAAACAGGCAAAATCATGTTGGGATATTTATTACACACCTCTCAATGAATACCTTAGTACATTTGGGCCACTGTAAAAATATACCATACATTGAGATGGCTTATGAACAACAGATATGTATTTCTTATGGACCTAAATATTGGGAAGCCCAAAATTAAGGTGCTGGCAGATTCAGTGTCTGCTTCCTGGCTCATAGACACTGCCTTTCCATTGTGTTCTCCAGTGGTGGAAGGGGTGAGGGGGCAGTCTAGGATGTCATTTATAAAGGTACCAAACCCAGTCATGAGGACTCCACACTCATGTCATAATCATCTCCCAAAGCCTCATCATATTTAGGATTAGGTTTCAATATATGAATTTAGAGGACATAGAACAAATATTCAATATAAAGGAATGAATGATAAAAACACACTGATGAAATGAAAAGCAATGAAATTTGGTTTAAGGAAATCCTTTAAAAATTATAGATATATGGCAATACTGATCAAGACAAATGAATGAAAATACCAACAACTAGCATAAGAATGCATGTCATTACACATCCAGAAGACATGAAAAGCAAGTCTGCATATATTTATGTAAAACTATAACATTTAGATGAGATGCAGAGATGTCTAGAAAAACATAATTTTCTATGATTAAAAATGAACATAGAAAATCTAAAGAGACATTTGTTTATCATGTTATTAAATTTATCACCATGACATTAGTTTATTAGATCACATAGGATTCAAGTGTGCTTGTCTATGATAAATGATCTGCATATTGCCTTGTGTGCCCAGTACCCTAAGTCAGATTATCTTCTGTCACCATATATATCTGGTCCCCTTTACAATTTACTACATCTTGCCCACCCCTTCCCTCTGGTAATCACCATACTGTTGTCTGCACCTATGAGTTTCAGTTTTATATCCCATGTAAGTCACAGGTGGCAAACACAAAGCCCATGAGCTGAATCTGGACCTCCACCTTGTTTTATCTGGCCCAGCACTGTGTTTCTACCCAGTGGCAGTGCTGGGGTTCTTGCCCCCAGTTAGAGAGTAGTTACATTTATATGGTCCTAAAATTACATTCAGCCCTTATAAGGCAATTGTGAGGCTGATGTGGCCCGTGGTGAAAATGAGTTTGACACCCTTGCCATATATGATAAGTGAAATCATAAGGTTCTTAGCTTTTCCTGACTGGCTTATGTTGTTTAGTATGATATTCTCAAGGCCCACTCATGCTGTCACAAATGACAGCAATTTATCTTTTTATGGCTGAGCAGTACTCTATTTGGTATATGTATTACATCTTCTTTATCTAATTATCTATCAAAAAACACATTAGTGGTTTCCATATCTTGACTACCATTTCTAATAGACATAGGGGTACATACATATTTACAATTAAATGTATTCAAATTTTTCCATAGATACCCAGAAGAGGGTTTGCTGGGTCATATGGTAACTCTATTCTTAATTTTTTGAGGAACTTCCATATGGTTTTCCATAGTGGCTGTGCCAGTTTAAATTCACACCAGCAGTTAATGAGGGTTCCTTTTTCTTTACAAGCTCTCCAACACTTGTTATTAACAGTCTTGCTGATAATAGCCACTCTAACAGATGTGAGGTGGTATCTAATTGTAGTTTTGATCAGCATTTCCCTAACAGTGATTTTGAGCATCTTTTCATATATCTTTTGGCTTTTTGTATATCTTTTCTATCTCTTTTGGGAGAAGAATTCATTTAGGTCCTCTGCTCATTTTTAATTGGATTGTTCGTTTGGTATTGAGTTATATCAGTTCTTTAAATATTTTGGATATAATCCCTTGTTGGAGCCGTAGTTTGCAAATATCTTCCTCCATTTGGTTGGTTGCCTGTTTATTTAGTTGGTGGTTTCTTTTTATGTACAGAAGATTTTTAGTTTAATATAGTCCCATTCATGTATTTCTGCTTTTACTTCCCTAGCCTTTGGGGTCGAATTCATAAAATCTTCTCTAAGATGAAGGTCCATAAGTTTGGTACCTAAATTTTGTTCTATGTAATTTATTGTTTCAGTTCTTACATTTAAGTTTTTGATCCATTTTGAATTAATTTTTCTACGGGGAAATAAACTGTACTCTAGTTTCATTCTTTTGCACCTGGCTTTCCAATTTTCCAGCACCACTTATTGAAGAAGGATATTTTTTTCATTGTGTTTCTGGCTCTTCTGTCAAAAATTACTTGCCCATATATGTGTGCTTTTATTTGTGGCCTCTCAATTCTATTCCATTGGTCTGTGAGTCTGTTTTCCTGCCAATACCTTGCTGTTTTGATTATTGATGCTCTTTAGTATAATTTGAAGTCAGGTAGTGTAATACTTGCAGCTTCTTTGATTTTCTCTGAGTGTTTGGCTATTCAGTGTCTTACATGGTTCCATACAAATGTGATAACTTTTTGTTCTATTTCATTAAAAACTATCATCTGAGTTTTAATGCAGATTGCATTAAATCTGTGTATCATTTTAGATAATATGGACATTTTAATTGTGTTGATTCTTCAAATCCATGAACATGGAATTATCTTGCTATTTCATTGTATCTTTTTTAACCTCTTTCAATAATGCTTTGTAGTTTTCACTATATGGATCCTTTATATCATTTGTTAAGTTTATTCCTAGGTATTTCATTCTTTATATTGCAACTGCAAAAGAAATTGCTTTCTTCATTTCTTTTTCTGAAAGTTTATTATTAGTACATACAAATGCAGTGGATTTTTGTATGTTGATTTTTGTATCCTGCAACTTTATTGCATTTGTTTATTGTTTTTAATTGTTTTTGGTGGAGTCTTTAGGGTATTCTATATAAAGAGTCAAGTCATCTGCAAAAAGTGACACTTTTTCTTCTTTATTCTTAATTTGAACAACTTTTATTTCTTTCAGTTGCCTGATTGCTCGGGCTATGGCTTCCAGTACTAAACTGACAGTGGTGAGAGAGGGCATCTTTGTCTCGCTCCTGAGATAGGAGGGAAAGCTTTCAGTCTTTCACTATTGAGTATATATTTTACTCAAAGTGAAGGGCTAGAAATTATTATATTTTTAAACAAATGGAATCTTTCAAATGTCCCAGAACATAAGCCTTAAATCCATTTAGTTTTATTGGAAAACCTTCTATCTGATAAGGAGGAAGTAATAGCAATCTTAAATAAACACTTTCTACGGTTAGAAGGAAAAAGTACTTCCTAAGTCACTATTCAAAACTGGATACATCTGTTGCTCAAATGTCATAAGAATATCATTTAAAAAACAAACTCAAAGACAAATCTTCCTATAGATGCAAAAAATTAAACAAATATTAGCAAATTAATCTAGTTACTTATAAAATTATAAATAACAAGTTGCTTATATTCAAGAAATACAAGATTGGCAGGAAAATTGAAAATCAATCAATGCAACAACTTCTTATTTGAAATATAAGCTTTAAATATCATGCTCTCATTTGTGTAGCTGTGCAAAACAGGGTTTGATGAAATTCAATAGAAGTTCATTTAGTTATCAGACAGCAGACAAAATTTTAAAACAAATTATATTTAAACTTACATACAGGAAGCTTGTTTCAAACATTATACTTAATAATAAAAGTTTCATCTAATTCATGAACATGGTATATGCTTCCATTTATTTGTGTCTTCCTTAATATCTCTTTTCAGTGTTGTGTAGTTTTGTGAGTACAGATCTTTTATCTCCTTGGTTAGGTTTATTCCTAGGTATGGTATTTTTCTTGTTGCTATGGGATTTTTTTCCTGATTTCTCTTTCTGGTACTTCATTGCTGTTGTACAAAAATGCCTTTGGTTTCTGAATATTGACTTTGTATCCCGTTGTTTTGACAAATTCACTTGTTAGGTTGGGTAGGTTTTGGGTGGACTCTATAGGGTTTTCTATATACACTATCATGTCTTCTGAAAACAATGACAATTTTACTACTTTCTTTCCAGTTTGAATGCCTTTTATTTCTTTTTCTTGTCTGATTGCTATAGCTAGGACTTCTAATACTACATTGAATAGAAGTGGTGAAATCACTTTGTCTTATTCCTGATCTTAGTGGGAAAGCTTTTAGGTTTTGCCCATTAAGTATGATGTTGGTTGTAGGTTTCTTATATATGGCCTTTATTATGTGGAGGTATGCCCCCTCTACTTCCATTCTGTAGAGTGGTTTTATCACAATTGAGAAATGTTTATACTATCCAAAGCAATTTATATATTCAGTGCAATCCTTATTAAATAATAATGACATATTTAAAGATAAAAACATTTCAAAAAGTTATATGCAACCATGAATGACCCCAAATATCCACAGCAATTTTGAGAAAGAAGAACAAAGTAAGAGGGATCATAATTCTTGGTATCAAACTATATTAGAAGGCCACTGTAATCAAAACAGTCTGGTGTTGGCATAAGAACAGACACACAGATCAATGGAATAGAATCGAGAGCCCTGAAATAAACCCATGTCTCTATGATTAATTAATATCTGACAAAGGGAGCAAAATCATAAAATGGAGTAAAAATAGACTCTTCAATAAATGGGGTTGAGAGATCTGGACAGCTACATGCAAAAAAATGAAATTCGACCAACTTACAGCATACACAAAAACAAACTCAACATTGATAAAAGACTCAAACATAAGTCACAACACCATAAAAGTCCTAGAGAAGAACTTAGACAGGAAAATCTCACCTATTCCATACATCAAATTTTGACTGGTATGTCCCTTAGAACAAGGGGTATAAAAGAAAGAATAAATGAATAGGACTTCATCAAAATAAAAAGCTTCTACACAGCTAAATAAACATCAGCAAAATGAAAATGGAACTAAATGAATGGGAAAATACAATTGCCAATGATACCTTAGACAAGGGTTTGATCTCAAAAATTTATAAAGAACTCACACAACTCAACTCCAGGAAGACAAAAAGTCCAATTTAAAAATGGGCAAAGGACCTGAACAGAGACTTCTCCAAGGACATAAAGAGGACCCAGAGATGTATAAAAGGATACTCAGCAACACGAGCCACCAGAGAGATGCAAATTAAAACCACAATGAGATACCACTTCACAGCACTCAGAATGGCCATCATAAAGAAATCAACAAACAAATCCTGATGAGGTTGTAGAGAAAAGGGAACCTTAGAACACTCTTGGTGGGAATGCAGACTGCTACAGTCACTGAGGAAAACAGTATGGAATTTCCTCAGAAAACTAAAAATGGAACTGCCTTTTGACTCAGCAATTCCATTGCTGGGATTATACCCTTAAGAATCCTGAAACATCAATTCAAAAGAACCTATGCACCCCAATGATCATAGCAGCACAATTTACAATAGCCAAGTGATGAAAACAGACTAAGTGCCCATCAGTAAATGAGTGGATCAGAAAACTAAGGTACATTTACACAATGCAATACTATGCAGCAGAAAGAAAGAAGGAACACCTACCTTTCACAACAGCATGGATGGATTTGGAGAGCATTATGCTAAGTGAAATAAAACAGACAGTGAAAGCAAATACCATATGATCTCATTTATAAGTGGAACCCAATCAGTGAAACAAACAAGCAAGCAAAATATAATCAGAGACATTGAAATAAAGAACAAACTGGTAGTAACCAGAGGGAAGGGGGGAGGGGGATAACGGGGGAAAGAGCAGGAAAGGGTCATCAAAGAACATGTATAAAACACATGTGGACAAAGCCAAAGAGGGGTGGGATTAAGGGTAGGAGGCTGGAGTAGGTGGGGTGGGGGAGAGTGGTGGAGAGGAGGGAATGGAGACAATTATACTTGAACAATAAAAAAAATTCAGCATTACCCTGAGGTCAGGAATGCAACAGGATGCTATCTCCATTTCCAGGTAATATACAGGTGTTTTCCAGAACAATAGGGCAATTAAAATAATTGAAACACATAAAGAGTAGGAAGGAAAAATTAATATTTCACAAAAGATAGGGTTAAAATATTCTTAGGAACTTGCAAGTTATTACAGTAAATAGGTGAATTTAGCAAGTTTAGCTAAAAGATCAATTAAATGAATTATCCATATACCAAAAATAGAGAAAATGAAAGAAGCATTTAGAAATAAAGTAACTTATAATGGGTTTGTTAGTCATTATATGACCAAACAAAAGTGGGGTTCAACTGCCTGCCACCACCAAAAGGAAAACTCTAGCGGCAGAGACTGGTGAGAAAGGAAAACAGAATTTATCCAAATGCTGAACAATCTGGAGAGTTGAAAGACTTTCTGTCTCAAAGCTCATTCGCTCTGCATAACCCAGAAAAAGCCACCTCTCCTCAGCAAGATAAAAACAAAAGGCAGTAACCAGAATACCTGCCCCATTTTAAAGTGTCATCCTTTGCAACCCGAGGCAACTACTTATTGGTCATCTGGGTAGCTTAGCTTGTTCCCAGATGCTATCTGGCTTCAGGCTTCCTCCTGGAGGCTGCATGTGGATCTGATGCCACCACTGGTCACATGACTTCTTCGACCACAAGGTCCTATACTCCCAGGCCCCAGTGACTGCCCAACCAGCCCAGAGAGGGAGAGAGAAAGACTCCAACCTGGAGGTAATAGGCCACATGACTGCTAAGGTCACATGGCCCATGGAGAGGACAGTCCAGTGTACTGGCTGAGTACAGATCCTAAGCAGTAAATCATGACCAAGAGAAAGTTTTCTTTGTTCTGCTGGTTTTATATTAGTTTTGGCTATGGGGTGTAGCAGGTGATTTCTCAGAATAACCTAAACTTTTGGGCAGGTTCACCTCCCAACCAATCCCTTCTTTCCCCTGGCTAGACTGACAGGCCTCTGTGGTCCAGTACCACCCCAGCATCATTTTAACTTCTATTGCACACATGCCTGCCTTATTCTAGTCCTATACCTAATCTGGTGCTATAAGGGGGTAGGAGGGCTTTTTCCATCTTATCCAGTTATCTCGCTAGCCTTGCAGTGCTCCAAGTAAGAACTTCCTCCTGCTGCCCTGTTGCCTGAGGGTAGGAGAGCTTGTGCATGGTTACCTGGGCAATGCAGCCCTGCCTGCAGGAGCTAGTGCTGCCTTGCCATGACCCAGGGCAGTTGAAATCTCCATTGGTAGCCCCTTTTGTTCCCCATTCTCAGCCTGTCCCCAGTGCTCTGGATGGGTTTTTTATTGATATTGTTACAGAACACAAGGGGAGGGGGCAAGGGCAATGTACTATTAGCCGAAAGGAACCCCGCAGGTTCGTTATGTCTGCCGCCTTATAGGAAAGACATCTCTCAATGCCAGAGATTCGTGAAAAGGAAAGGAAATGTTTATTTAATGCTATACAGACTTAAAGTAGTGAACTAACATCTTCATCAAAATCCTCAAGTCCCTTAAAACACCCACAAACACACACCGTCCTTCCTTCCCCCTTTGCCCAGCCTGGGGCACCGTATCTCAGGAAAAGAAATAGAAGTCCGTGGCTCAGGCAGCCCTCAGTTCTTCCGTCTCGACTGGTAGGCCTCCCTCGGTTCTCGACACCATCAGCTGTGTTGCCAGGATCTCTGCTAAAGCTGGGTGGTGGTTCCCCCTTCTAAAGCTATGGTGGTCCCCACTCTGGCAAAGCCGCATGGTTCTCCCTGCACAATGGCTGCGGGAGTCCCCACTCTATCAAAACTGCGTGTTTTTCTCTTCAATGGCTGCCACATCTGGGTTTAAATCCCCATGCCAATCTTCCTCTGCAGCCCTATTTTTGACTCTTCCCACAATTGGCTACACTTGATAGCACTCTCATATCCTTCCAACTTCACTGGGCTGCCATCGTGAGTCTGGGCGGGCGTGGCCCCATGTCGTGGAGCCAATCTTCTCCAAGGTTCCACGTAGGTGCTGTAACTCGGGGGACCTGCACCCCAGTTACATCTTGGTGGGGAAGTTACTTCCATCTCCCTGACTCAGAGCATGGCTACAGCTATTTAACATATCTATACAACCAATTAAAGATTATAGATATGTTAAATGACCACACCAGAGGTTAGCTGCAAAGCTGTTGCTATGTAAAACAGCTCTCAATGACCCTGCTCTGTTTGTCCCTTCCCCCAGCTCAAACCTCGGGTGGGGAGGGGGAGGACATCCTAATATTTCCTGAACACCTTGAGTTCTGGATCCCATTCCAAATCCCTATTTGGGGTCCCCCTCTTGGCTGTACCCTGTAACAATATCAATTAAATACCTAGCAATAAGTTCAATGAAAGATGAACTGATATTTACACTAAAATTAGAAAATATCACTGTTAATTACAGAAAATCTAAATAAAAGAAGGATAAATATTCATGGATTTGAAGACAATATTGATTCTATTTCAACTGTTGTTAAATTGATCTAATAAATAAAAATTAATCTTAACCCCACTCTCAAAATATACAAAAAGTAATTCTAAATAAATTATAGACTATACACAAAAAGTTAAAACAATAAAGCTGTTAGCACAAAATATAGGTGAATATTTTTTTAACTTTGGAATTGGCAAAATTTGATAAACAGGATACACACATTAATAGCAAAAAGAAATAATATAATTTTAATTTTATTTATATCTTTACAAAAATGACAAGACAAGCTATAGATTGAGAGAAAATGTTTTAATGCACAATTCTGATGAAGAATTTATATCCAGATGTTTAAATAATCTCATAATAATAGTCTTACAGAATTAGGAAAAAAATTTAAATAGGCACTTAAAATAAAGTGTGACAAATGACCAATAGCCATACATAAAGATGTTCAACTGCTATAGTGATGAGGGAAATGCATATTAAATGATAGCTAGATACTAAAAACACACCCATAATAAAATAAAAAAGAAAAAGTTCCAAGTGTTGATCAGGACATGCCTCAGGTCAAGACCTCATTATTGCTGATGGGTGTAAATATGTACACTGCTTCACAAATCTTTTGTCTCTTATCTATAAAGGTGCCACCGTGCATAAGCTTCAATTCTACTTCAAGATACATACATAGGATACAATTACCTATATATGTTTGTAAAATGTTAAAAAATGTCAGGCTAGCATTATTTGTGAGAGCCTCAACCTAGATAAAAGCCAAATAGTAAATGGATATACAAATATTTATTCATTGAAATACTGTATGACAATGAGAACATCAACTCTTTAGAATAGATTTGGAGATTTAGGTAAAGTAATACAGAATTTCATTTAGACATGCTAACATTAATAAGCCTATTAGACATTTAAGCAAACATTATTTGTCATTAAAAATAGATTTCGGGGGAAGACTAGTAATTAAGGCATAAATTTGAAAGACATCACCTTTTGAAAGTTTTTAAAGTCAGAGAACTGAACAACATCAGCTAGAGAAAAAATGTAGAGAAAAGATGACCATGAGCAGAGCATGATGCATTTCCACATTTAGGTTCAATGAAATAAGGAAAAGCCAACAAGGAAAGGCAAAAAGAAATGGTGAACCAAGAAACACTGATGCCCTGACACCACATTATAAAATGTTGTAAGAAGGGCTGAGTGACTACCAGTTGCAGGTTTATCTCTTAATTTACTAAGATGAGGATTGAGAGTTGAGTTTCTTTTTTTCTTTTCTTTTGGATAGTTTTATTTTTTTATTTACTACTTTTTTAGGTTTAAAGCCATTATTTTTATTTTTCTTTCTTGTTTTATTATTGCTCAATTACAGTTGTCCCTATTTCCCCTCACTAGTCTCCCCAGCACTATCAACCCCCACAAATTTGGAAATACAAACATCATTGATGGTTTTAGCGAGAGTTGTACATATTGAATTGTAAGAATAGAATCTGAGTTCCAAAGGATGCAGGAATAAATGAAAGAGGAGAAAATAGAGGAAGACAATTCTTTTGATCATTTTGCTATAATCAAATTTAAGAATTAAGATTGAATTGGGGGGTATATAAAAACATATTTTCATTTTACCTTTTAAGATGAAAATATTTATTGCTGACAAAAATGTTCTAGTAGATAGGAGAACCGGAGGAGGGAGTGAGAATGTTTAATTGCAGGAGGAGCAACATTTTTGTGTAAATGAAAAGGTAACCAGATCACCTGGAGGATATGGCCTCATGTGGGACCAGAAATATTTCTACTTTTGTAACAGAGGAGAAGGCAAAAGATAATGGGTATGGATGCAAGAATTCAACAGAGACCAGGTGGGGTATGTAAAAGACATAATTAATTTAACATCCTTATTTCTCAAAGGCATTACCTTGCATTCTCTATAGTACATGAAGAGATTTAAATTTTAAAATATGTAACATAATGTAGATCAATACTCACTCCAAGTTTGTTTCAGCCACATATTTTACTAAGCACATGATAGATAATTATCTGCTGAGTGCATATGTAGAAAGAAAAACCCAACATGTTTGAAATTTGTATTCACCCTCTCTGAGCAAAATCCCATAAGATTTTTGATGACATCCTGTACTAAATTTCTGTAATTACTTATATATGTAACCCTTCTTCCCAAGTTAGTTATGTATACTATGTTTATGACTATGTGTAAATTGGATTTTGTTAACCCACCAGAGGAAGCCTCAATGAGAGATGTGGCCCTAGATATGGAATTTCTGAGAATAATTACCTCTTTCCAACATAGAATCACATCATCTACCTTAACAAAGCATATAAAATGGAAACTTTTTCAGGTGGAGAATAGAGGTCATTGGATGCTAAGGTCCTCTCCAAATTATCTAGATATCCCAAGCTATTTCCAGTGTAGTTGACTGACAGTATATTCTAATCAACAACCAAATTGTGCATGAGAAACCTAGTCCAGTTATGTGCTAATTCTCTGCAATATTTCAGCCACATTCAAAATCACTCCCTGAATTGGGATTTATCCCTATTATTGTTATTGTTGTTGTTATTATTATTATTTTTTAAGGGAGTCAGAATTTATTTTTCCCTGCTGAGAATCTAACCTAAGTTTCATTTTATTATTTGATGTGAGAAATACAAAGCTCAGGCTTCGTTTTCCTTTCCTCATCGCCCCCTCTTGGTCTGCTGAAGGATTCCAAAACCACACCTTGAACTCAGAATCAGTTGCCTGCAACCCACTCTGAGGTACTGACTTCCATATTACTTTAATTCATTACGTTAACTAACTTAAATGCCATGCATCCAAAACCTGCTTATTAAATAAAGAGGAAATTTGGGTGAGAGAGACTTCCTGGAAAGAGTACTTGATTTGATAATTAAATAAAAGGTAGAGGTGAAGAAACAGTCCCTGAGAAGAGCAAGCAAAAGAGTAGATCTGGAAATCTCAGCAACAAAAGTTTGATATCACTTCCCTTCCATATATTGTGAAGAAACTAACTCTAACTTAATTCTAAAGGCCTTCACTCTGTGTATTGTGCTATAATTTTCAAATTTCTGAAAGACAAACTATAATTGACAGAGAATCAGTCACATGCTTGTGTTTATGATCAGCAAGAAGAGATTTTTGCCAGATATGTGGCCGGGGTGGTGAATAGTGGGGCTTGTGGTTAGACATATGAAGTATGTGAATATACACAATTTTTAATAAATATTACTATGTATTACATATTAAATTTATATTTATATATCACAATATGTTATGTATTAAACACATACTTCTATATTACATATATTCTCATTCTAAATATAATAGCTAATCTCCTGGAAAATTTAGAGCATTCCATCATTCTTTAGTCTTCCACTTCACTTCAACTGATTGTCAGGTCCTATGATATATATTTTAATTATACCACTTAAAGAGCTTTCAATTACAGTGCCTCTTCCTATAGTCTTGGGACGATGAGTGCCATCTATTATTTCATCTTCCAATCCAATTTCCATTACCTTTCTTGCAAAGTCTAAAACTCTACAATGACATTCTAGTCTTCAAAATGAAAAAAAAATTAAATTAACTAAACAAACATATCTTGACACTGCCTGTGGTGCTTTTTGAAAATAAGGGGGTGGGGGAATGTGGTGAAAGAGGGCATTCTGAGCTGAGGCTAATGAAAAGCAAAGGTGCGGAAATGTGAAAGTATGAGGTTCATTTAAATGATTGTTAATATAAAATTACCAATATTCTAAGTAAAATGGTGGAGTACAAACAGGGGGAAAGTACATAATCACAGAGGGTACTGCCTTCAAATTTCATAAAAAAAGCTAATGCAACTTTGCCATTTGAAAAATGAATTCAGTTTAAAATATATACTGCTTATTAGTTGCAATACTTAAATTATACTAGTGTTTTTTTTTCAAAATTTAATTCCCAGTTAATACTCTAGAGTACTTTATAAAAATATATAGTTTCCTTTTTATAACCTGCTAGTATAGCCAATAATGTCCTTTTGGACCCAGAAAATGGCATATTTAACAAACAACAGAGAGATTCTGGAGCAGGCTCTCTGAAGACAAAAATTTGAGAAAAAAATCAACTGTATTTTCAAATATCTGTCAGTCACTTGAATATTCTGCAAATATTAATTGATATACACTTCATTTAACAATTAATGTAATAATTTTTAGGAAAAGGAAAAGCTCATGTCCACTTGTTTATTAGGATATTGCTCCTATAAAGAAAGAAGAAAACAATGACTTAGGCATGGTCCCAAGATCACAAAACAAATGAGATTCAACCCTTATTTACTATTCATTTCTCTCTCTTAAACTGCTATTATATTAGCTTTCAAAGAATGTTCCAGAAAAATAGAAGCATAAGAAAAGAATAATAAAGTTAATTTCACTAAATAATATAAGTGCTTTTTTTTATCAGCTGAAAGCAGAATGAAGTGCTATTCCTTCTGGTGTTTCTGTTGTTTCTAAACCAGACTCTTTTGCATGATAAAACAATTTTACTCTTATTGGCCTATTGTAGCATTGAAGTTCATTTCCCATCCATCTACATTCCAAATGTGCACCATTGTGGTTTACTTTTCTATCCATCTGCTGCAGCAATCTCTTCCTGTCTATGCTAATGATAGAAGGATATAAAGAAAAGAACCATGTGGTTGTTTCAGTTTGGTTTGGTTTTGAATGCAGAGGCACTTGGAGCAGCAGGTCAATAAATTCTGGAAACTGCATCTTTTTGACACATGAGACCTTTGTGGAATGAATCAAAGTTAAATCCCATGAATAAATGCTAGAGTTTAATAATCATTCCATTTATGGAAACTTTATTGTGAATTTATAAAAGCAAGGACAACATCCCCTTGCTATTCCACAAATCACCATCAGAAGCAAGGCAGTCTTGAGTAAAACTGAACTGGGCTACATAGCCTGCTTGACAGTTGTTAGGATTTAAATATAGACTGGGAGAAGTTGTCCTGAAGTGAGCAAATGACAACTCCCACAAATAAAGGGGAAAATGTTAAAACAATAAACAAAAGAGAAACAATTACTTGCTCATTACAAACATGTCATATCGCATTCTTTATTTTGATTGTGGAAAATTAGCCATTGACTACCAGGAACAATTGATTTTCCCTCACAGCTGTTTTCTAATTACATCTGAACACTGAAAATTCTAGTGCAGCCATTCAGCTGTACAAAGAGAATTTTCTTTTATTATTGTTGCTGTTGCTGCAAGCTCTGCCTAGGAGCGTGTCTATAGTTAGATATTCTGTACTGTATGTCAGCGGTGTTTGTATTATAAGCCATGCTTTTCAGGGATACTATAAGAACTCAAATATTTTAAATCACATAGGGCTGGACTTGGTGTACAAGCTGTTTTCCCAGATGCTGTAACATAGGTTTCTCCTTCTTTTACCACTACCATCAAAACAAGGGGGGAAGAAAAGAATAAAGATAGCTTAAATCAGTACATCCGTTTCTTAGTCACTGCATAGTCTGTCAATTGGATCTATTTTTGTCATTGTGGTTTCTGATGAGTGTTTTGGCACAGTCTTGCTTGCAGGGTGGAGGGTGATGGGCAGTTTCCTGTCATTTGATTCTGTGGGTAAATTCTAAGCAAAGAGCGTGGAGATTATTAACAGGCCGGGTTCCAAGGTTTCAGAGAAGCAATTGAAATTTTGGATGCTTATCCTAAGCTCTTCAGAATTTCCCCCCCAAAATGATTTCAGTCTTAAATGAGGCCAGAAATGTGAAACGTGCCCTTGGGAGTTTTCTAGGACTTGTGGTTAGTGAATTCTGGAAAAAGAGTTAAGCTACTTCCTTCAGAGTTTAGGGTTTCTAATTAATCCTTGTCATAATTGAGGCAAATCAGTAATGTTAACAATTCTACAAGAATAAAGTGAATCTTAAAATAAATTTATTTTTTTCAACAACATAGTTTTAAAAATCATTTATTTCAGCAAGAGCTGCTCTCTTTGTTGCCATTTATTAAATATTTGCCCTCCAACTTTGAGGTAACCTTAACCACAAACCTGGCCACTGGATGGCAATTTATTTCTAGTCTTGAATGAGATGCTAAACTGTGTAGTTCCTCACATGATATAGTGTAACTTTACATTTGCTATTTTATTTGGAAGACTCAAAGAGCCCTCTAAGGCCCAGTTTATCTTAATACTTCTTTTGTCAAGATTATGATTAGGGTAATATTTTATTTTCATTCTTACACTTTTTTTGAATTTTTGAGTAAATTTTATTTGTGACTTTCAGAATACAAATAAAGGATAGGAAAAATTAATAAAAAAGTAAATTATCAAGGAGAAAACAGAGCCTGACTGTAAAGTGGTAAAAAAAAAAACCAAACCAAACCAGATTTTACTCAGGAACTATTACAATAGAGGGAAAGAGCTCAGTATAGAACTGGGCTCAATTCCAAATACAACATTGGCAAATGGGGATTTATATTCAAGGAACAGGTTGATGGGGTTGATGGATGGAAAATTACTGAGAGGAAACATCAGGGGTAGTAAATGAGGATTCTGGCTTAATAGACCTAATAAGATTCTTGTTGAAGGAAGTCCAAGGTGATCAGATATCACTTGGGGGATAGTGGGAAACAAAGATTTGATCAGATATTGAGGGTGAGTGAACAGACTCAGCAGGATTCTTGTTAAATCTGGACTCAAGGACATGCCAAAGAATAGGGCCTAGTCAGACTCCACACTGGAGGAGCCAGTCTAGACTACAGTTAAGGAGAACACATGTGCTAAAATGTATTGACATTACATTAATTTTATTTCATTACATATTCTCTCAATTTTTGATATTACAAAAAGATGAAAACTATTAACTTCTAGTTTTTGAACTCTAAAGAATATTTGAAACAATCAAGGGAAAACGATGAGAACTTTGGATATGATGTAAGTATATAGTTAATTTAATAGCAACAATGTGTTTTTTAAAGCCTAGGATTTTTCTCACATAAACATATAGATCACTAGTCCCACAGAAACATTTACTAGAAGCATCAAAGAATGGCAAATAGCCACTACTGAGTAGTCAGAGTTCAGTCATTAAAATTGAAGGCACTATAAATATTTCACATCTAAGAGTTTAATACATAGAACTAGAAGCTAGTACGACTGTTGGGAGGTAGGGGAATGAAAATCAGAAAGACTGCTTTCAAGAAATGCTTAAGTAGAAAAATCTCAGGAAGCCATTCATGATTTCAGTGGCCTACCACATTTAAGAGGACAGCTATCAGCTGGTTTCTAAAAACATCTATGGACAAAAGCCCACATCTGCCATCTGCCAAGCTTATGCATTTACCCCTCCACCACCACCTGAGAATAATGGCTTCTAATACAATCTCGATTGCCTCTCACCAGCTGAATATAACTGAACCCAATGGTAAGGAAGGTCAGGAAATGTAGTTTCTAGTCTTTATGCCTCTGGGGAAACAGAAATAACTTACAAAGTTAGATATGATAATATAATAATAGTATCTGGAAGATTCAACAGAAAAATATATCTGAATACAGCAGGAATCCAATTCCTAAAAGTAATAAAGTAATAGCAATGATGATTGCACCCTACATACAGCTGTTCAATATAATAATTGATTTTTTCTCTATCATAAGCATTTTTCTCTTAACTTAATCTATATCAATTATTCAATAATAGCAGCACAATAAATCCTAAGGGAGAGAGGTAGAGAATAAAATCACATGATTGATTTTTTTCTCTTCCTCTTCCTTTTACCAAAAGAACAAATGAATGAACAGCTTTAATTCTGAAAGGGTGATATGTTTGATATGACATAAAATGAGGAAGAGTTTAGATATTGTGCTAATACTTTATAAGAGAATTATAGCCCTGACTAGTGTGGCTCAGTGGATTAAGTACTGGCCTGTGAACCGAAGGATCACTGGTTCAATTCCCAGTCAGTGCACATACCTGGGTTGCAGGCCAGGTCACCAGTAGGGAGCATGTGAGAGGCAACCACACATTGATCTTCCTTTGCCTCTCTTTTTCTTTTTCCCTCTCTCTAAAAATAAATACACACACACACATAAAATATTTTAAAAAAGAAAAATATAGAAAGATTTTTATTTTACTGGCATTATGAATATGACAGTGCTCACTCAGGGCACTGGAGTTGTTTTTGTGCTAGGTTACCATAACGATGAATTACATATGTGGAGGCACACAAAAAAATCTATGTTGAGTATTTTCCAGATGGTTGAACTAGGTCTAATATGTGAATATTTTAAGAACATATATTATGGGTCAATATTAGGAAGACCTTTTAAATATTCAAGTAAATATATTCACTGCTTCACCTGCCCAGAAATGGAGTATGATTGTGCCACCTTGCCAACAACACACAGAGATAATACTTCCTTGGTTATTTAGTGGACAATCTTAACACTTTCTTCCAAATCTTATATTTCAAATATAATTACAGTTTTAATAAATTAAGTTTTTAATAAAGCAAAGATGGTTCTAAGATTAAAAATGATTTCTTTGTACATAAATTTAAAACCCTTTTAGTATTCAGTAAGTGATAAGTTTCTTGCAATGTATTCCAATAAGAAATACTGAAAATAGATTTATGTTATGGACTAAATGTTTGTTCCCCTATAAAAACCCAGTGTGACTGTATTTAGAGTTGGAGCTTCTGGGAAGAAATTAATATTAACTAATTAGTGTTGCACTGAATTAGTGTGCTTATTGGAAGTACATCAAAGAGAGCCTTTCCCCTCTCTTTCCTTTTCTTTCTCTCTCTAAGTCTAAGCTGAAACTGGAACCATGATTGTTCTTTAAAACTGAAATTTTCTAAGATATTCTATTGGGTCTAATTGCATCATTTACCAATGAGAAAACTTAGATTCTGGAGTTCATATACAAAAATATAACTAGTTACTGGGAAACCAAAACCATAATCTAAGATTTCCGAATGGCAATCTAATACAATTCATGTCAATCAAGATTTTATCTCACTTTCCTTCTACCTTTTCTGTTACTGATGTGGTTTTGTAAGATACAAAGTGTGGACATCATTGAGGCTAACATCTAATTTTGTACTTACATTACATGGAAATATAACTTTTAAGGAACATGCAGAATTTTAGTTTGGAAGCTGACAAAGCTCTTAAGTTCAATACTAGTAATTCTGTACCATTTTATTTCCTGAGTGTAAAAAAATACATAACTGTCATATATTTTAATAACTTTATAACAGGTTATTTCTAAGAAATATGACTAAAAAATTTTAAGAACATATAAAGTCAAAAGTTATGTTTATATTTAATGAAAATCATTCAAAGAGTACTACAACAGTCATTCTATTTAGATTTTTATATTTTGCACCTTCATTGGTAGAAATACAAAGGAGTAAAATATTCATTCTTACATAATTATATTTTCAATTATTAAAATCTGCTGAACATTATTTATTCTCCTCCACATTCAGTAAGAACATCCCCAAAGTTATTCTAAACATTTTCAAATAATCATTACAAATCTTTATTCCATATTCTAGTTTAATCTTCTTTTTAAATTGCTATAATTTGCTTTACAACTAAAGCTTATTCACTCTTCCCCTAATAATAATGGTTAATAATTAATGCATATAGTTTATATAATCTGCAGTGTAGTTTTGGGATAAGGATAATCATATGAATCAGTAGGAATAAATTACATAGTCCAAATAAGACATAAATGATCAATTAATTTTCAACAAAGGTGCCAAGAAAATGATAAAAGAAGAGTCTTTAAAATAAAGTTCTAAAAACATCAGAAATCTGTATCCATTAGAATGGACTTCATTCCATAACTCACACTATAGACAAAAATCACTCAAAATGGATTATAAAAATGAATGCAAAAAGTCAATCTATAAAGCTTATAGAAGAAAAAAGAGAAGAAAAAATTTGCATCCTTGATTTATGCTTTTGAATAGAATATTTAAAAATTCTTTACATAAAATACAAATTTTCATGTTCATCACATTAAACTTCTGCTCTTCAAAACATATTCTTAAGAAAATGCAAAGTCTACTTAGAGACTGGAATAAAATACTAGCAAATCATGTATCCAATAAAGGATTTCTATTAATAATATATAGATAACTCCTCAGTAATAAAAACTAAATCATTTAAAGATAGCAAGTGTGGGTGAGAATACACTATTGGTGAGAATGAAAAAAGTAACTATGGAAAGTTCTTTTATAATGTTTTATAATTTACTTATCATGTGACTCAGAATTCCACTGTAGGTACACAATGAAGAAAATTAATGTGTGTTCATAAAAAGATTTGTTCTCGAATGTTTATAACAGAAAAACCCCAAACTGTGAAAAATTCACTCAATTCAAAAGGATTATCCTCAGTGAAAATTCATACACAGAAGGCAATGCTATGTATAATTCCTTTCATATGAACTTTATGGAAAGACAAATCTGTGGTGATAGCAATCAGATCACTGTTTGCCATAAATTAGGACTGGGGAAAAAAAGTTAACTACAAAGAGAATCTAGGAAACTTTTTTACATAACGAAGATTCTCTACTATGACTATACACTATAATTGTTTATCAAAGTTCATCTACTCTTACATTGAACAAACATATAAAATTCTTGCTATAAAATTATGCCTAAATAAAACTGATTTTAAAACATTTGCTACTATTAATTCCCAAAAAGGTTTAGGCTGTAATAAAGAATAAAAAGCACTTATTTGAGCCAAACAGATTGTAGTCTGAGAGGCACAAATTCAGGTATTAACCTAAGTTTGGTCTCAAGAGGACAAAGAAAGGCAAGGTTTATAAAGGCAAAGATATTTAGATCTTCTATAGTAATGAAAGATGCTGCCTACATTAATGGGAATTGGTTAGGTACAATGTGCAACTGAAAGATGCTGGTTGCTCAGACAGATCGACCCCTTTCAAAGACAAGAATGTAAATGGTTTAGGTGCCAAGGTAAGGAGTAAGCAAAGTTCAATATGTGGTTAAATAGTTGGCTTACAAGTTCAAAATTTCATGAGTGGGACCAGCATAAAGCCATTTTTTCATGGTCTCCAAGATCCATTTTAGTTCTCTTGAAATAAATGACTATCTTGGCAATTTCTATTCATGCAACACAAAGGCAATAATAAATTTACAGAAAGACAGACTTTTCAGAGAAAGTCTTTTCAACAAACAGTACTGGAATAACTGGACATCCATACACAAAACAATAAATTAAGATACAAGAATTCTATTCTTCATTAAAAAAACAACTCAAAATGAATCACATACCTAGATATAAAATGAAAAACTATCAAACTCCTATTAGATAACATAGGAGAAAACTTACAGAAACTTGGATATGGGAATAATATCAAGAAAGGCATGCATGATCCATAAGAAAATAATTAATAAGGTGGACTTCATTAAAATTATAAACTTCTTATCTGTGAAAGACATTGTCAAGAGAATAAAAACATAAGCTAAAGACTGAAAGAAAGTATTTGTGAACATATATCTGATGAAGGATTGGTATAGAAAATTTACAAAGAATGCTTTAAAGCTCAACAATAGCAAAATAAATAAATGGGTAAAAGACTTTAACAGGTAGTTGTTAAGCTCTCACCAAACAGTAGATGCAGATGACAAATAAGTGTATGAGAAAATGTTCAAGACCTTCGATCATTAAAAAATACCAACTAAAACAACAAGGAGATACAACTACTCACATATTAGAATAGACAAGATCCAAAACACGGATGGCACAAAATGTTGGTGATAACACCAAATGTTGGCAAGGATGTGGAGCAACAAGGACTCTTATTCATTACTGGCAGAAATGTACAATGGTATAGCCACTTTTTAAGAGTTTAGTGTTTTTTTTAAACAAAACTATAAATACTCTTTGCATTCTTAATTCATAATATAGTGAGAAATAATATTATATAAATAGAGTAATAAAAATCCAATTGGATTAGTGTCAAGATGCTGTTATTAATTTGTCTGTTACTGCCTAACAAAACACTCGAAAATTTAGTGGCTTAAAACAGAAAATATATATGTTTCAGAGTTTCCCCTGGTCAGGAATTCACGCATAACTACTGTGTAGTTTTGGCTCAGGATCTCTCTGGGTTTTGCAGCCAAGGCTTCACTCCTTTGCAGGCTCTTCTTGAGCTAGAAGATTTATTTCTCAAACAATGTACTCATATACCTGTTAGCAAAAGTTCTCAGTTCTTCACTGGCTGTTAAAAAGTCTCAGTTCTTCACAATGTGGCTCTCTTCAAAGGATGCTTGAGTATCTTCAAACTGGACTGGCAACTCATCCTTTCAGAAAGCAATCCAAAAGAGAGAGAGCAAGGAGAAAGCTACATGTCCTTTCATGTCTAGTCCCTAAAGACACACAATGTTGCTTCCAATTAATTCTATTTATACAAGCAGATCCTTCAGTCACGTCCACACAGAATAGTTCAGGATTAAACTCCACCTCTTAAAGGCAGGACTATCAGTTAATTTTGGACAATTAAAAATCAATACAAATACACTAGAATTAAAAGAAGAGTGCTTTCCTAAGATCGTTAGGGAATGAATCAGTCCCCAGGGAAACATAATGAAACAAACATAAGGTACCAGCACTTGGTATTCTCTTCCTTTTCCTTTTTTGCATATTGCTCTTTAAATCTAAACAGAAAAATAATTCAACAGAGAGTATAAAGATAACTGTTGGAATGTATTATTTTAAAATATACAATTTTATACTTAAGTAATAACCTGGGTGAGGTGAATAGGGAATATATTTAACTGGTGCTTGGTATTGGTTAGTATAAATGATCCTAATGAAGAGAAACATCAGGAGGTTGCCAAAGCATGACAGAGGACAGGAGCATAAAACAAAGTCAAAAGAAGCTTCCTGATACCTTAGCCATGTTGTCTTCTTCCCTCCATTTGGGAAGGGTTAGAAGGATAAAAAGCAAGAGAGACATTCACTTCATAAAAAGTAGATACATAGAATATCCTTGAGGAGCAGTTCACACCTTGGGGGGGTGGTAGGAAATCTGGAGGTGGAAAATCACAGTGCAGCTGCTTGTCTGTTCTTGACACTTTTCAATGCAGCTATAAAATTCACAAGGACAAGAAAGAAGTTTGGGGCTTCAGACCTTAATTCTGTGTTCTACTTTATGCTCTAGTTGTTGCTAATCCCCTAGGGACATGAAATACAGGAAAACCAAACATTTGAAAAATAAAAGCAAAACTAAAATAAAAATTATTGGTAGCATGTAGTAAGATGAGAAAATTACAATGCAGAACCAAAGGAATACAGTTTTTGTAAGTACAATACTTGTATTGGAAATAAAATTGCAGTAGAAGAATTTTATAACATAACAAATCAAAATGGCATCTTATTGAACTGTAATATTAACTTTAAAGACCCTCCCAAAAATCATCAGAGAAGAATAAATAATATATAAAAGATAAGAACTTAAAGTAGATATCTTTAGGATAGAAATAGACATGTAACTCCCTAAAATAACAGTCCTAGAAGGAGTTAAAATGCATACAGAGCAGAGAAAGTATATGATGGTGTTAAGATTGAACAAAGACAAGTATTAGAGGTATATGAAATATCTAATATTAAAAACAATTCACAAAATAAAGATAGGAACTTTTTAAAAACCACAACCAGACACAGAAATGTGAAAAAATTCTAATCAAGTTAATATTAGAGTTATAAATAATACTAAGGACAAAATGATAATGGAGTAATATTTACAAAATGTAAAATACAAAAACTATATGATACTATTACTTTTATGGCAAACTGATATTTAAAATAATGCAATTAAAGATAACTCAGGAATTTTATCTAACAAAAACATTTAGTCTTAGCCACAGCAATCAGACAAGAAGAAATAAAAGGCATCCAAATTGGAAAGGAAGAAATAAAAATATCTCTATTCGGCCCTGGCTGGTGTGGCTCAGTGGACTGAGTGCTGGCCTGCTAACCAAAAGGTTGCTAGTTCAATTCCTAGTCAGGGCACACGCCTGGGTTGCAGGCCATGTCCCCAGTATGGGGCTCATGAGAGGCAACCACACATTGATGTTTCTCTCTCTCTCTCTTCTTTTCTCTCTAAAAATAAGTAAATAAAATCTTTAAAAAAATGTCTTATTTGCAGATGATGTGATACTGTACATAAAGAACCCCAAAGATTCCACCAAGAAACTTGTAGAACTGATAAATGAGTTCTAGTGGTTCTCCCTAGCAAAAGAGCAGGATACAAAGTTATTATTCAGAAATCAGTTGCATTTTTATATGCCAATAACAAGCTAACAGAAAGGGAAATTAAGTAAACATTCCTATTCACAATGGGTTCAAAAAGAATAAAATACCTTAGGTTTATTCCTAACCAATACCTTGGAGAAAGTGAAGAAGATACAAATACGTAGAAGCACATACCTATTTATGGATAGAATGAATTAACATCATTGAAGTGTCCATAATATTCAAAGCAATCTATAGATTCAAAACAATTTCTATAAAGATTCCAATGACATATTTCACAGAACTAGAATAAATATTTCAAAAAGTTATATGGAACCAAAAAAGGCCCTGCATAGAAATAGTGATCTTGAAAAAGAAGAACAAAGTTGGAGGAATTATGCTACCTAATATCAAACTATACTATAAGGCCATAGTAATCAAAACAATATGGTACTGGCATAAGAACAGAAACATAGATCAATAGAACAGAATAGAGAGCCCAGAAATAAACCCACACCTTTATAGTCAAGTAATATTTGACAGAGGGAGCAAGCACATACAATGGGCTAAAGATAGTCTATTCAATAAATGATAGTGGGAAAATTGGACAGATAAGTGCAAAAAATGAAACTAGACTACCTTCTTACACCACACACAAGAATAAATTCAAACGGATCACAGACTTAAATGTTAGGTTCAAAACCATAAAAATCCTAGAAAAAACATATGTAGCAAAATCTCAGACTTTTCTCATAAGAATTTTTTATTGGATGTATCTTCCTAGGCAAGGGAAACAAAAGAAAACATAAACAAGTGAGACTTCATCAAACTAAAAAATTTTTTGCACAGTAAAACAAATCATCAACAAAATAATAAAACAACCCACTGAATGGAAGAACATATTCACCAATATATCTGATAAGGGGTTAATATCCAAAGTTAATAAAGTATTTACAAAATCCAACACCAAAAAAACAAATAGCCAGATTAAAAAAAATGGGTAAAGGCCATGAATAGACATTTCTCCAAAGAGGACATACAGATGGCCAATAGACATATGAAAAGATGCTCAATGTCACTAATCATCAGAGAAATGCAAATAAAAACCACAATGAGATACCATCTCACACCAGTCAGAATGACTATCATCAGTAAATCAACAAGCAACAAGTGCTGGTGAGGATATTGAGGGAGAGGAATGCTTTTGCATTTTTGGTGGGCATGCACACTGGTATAGTCCCTGTGGAAAGTAGTATGGAGACACCTCAAAACTTAAAAATGGATCTCCCTTTTGACCCAACAATCCCACTTCTAGGAATATACCAGAAGGAACCCAAAACTCTAATTTGAAAGAACACAAGCTTCCCTATGTTCATTGAAGTATTATTTACAATTGCCAAGGTATGGAAGCAGCCCAGGTGTCCACCAATAGATGAGTGAATAAAACAACTATGGGACATTTACACAATGGAATTCTACTCATCTGTAAAAAAGAAGAAAATGTAAACCTTTGCAATAGTGTGGATGGACCTAGAGAACATTATGCTAAGTGAAATAAACTAGTCAGACAAAGACAAATACCATATGATTTCACTCATATGTGAAATTTAACAAACAAACTGAACTAACAAGCAAAACAAAGACAAACTCATAGATAAAGAACAGATAACAGCTGGTGGGGTGAGGGGAAGTCAGGGGGTAGAGGAACAGAGCAAAAAGGAAAAAGGACTCGTGGACATGGACAACAGTGAGATTATTGCTGTGGGGAATGGGATAAAAGGGGACAAACTGGTAATGGAAAAAATATAATGAAGAATATATATATAGAGAAAAAATAAATAGTACTTAATAAAGTAAAAAAAATAAAATAAAATAAAAGTTCTTTCTTGAAAAAAAACTCAAAAATACATATTTAGTGGATATAAATAAATCAAGTAAATATTCAATTAAGATAAAGACAAGTAAGCAATTTAATAAGATTATTGTCATCTAAAAACAGCATGAACAAAAATGAAAAATTATAGATATTCTATCCACATCACCGTAGAGTGAAACCACATAGGATATTGACATTGTGAGACAGCAATGTTAGTAGGTTAAAGAGAATCTTAAAATAATG
This sequence comes from Tonatia bakeri, assembly GCA_004024845.1. Lineage (NCBI taxonomy): Eukaryota > Metazoa > Chordata > Mammalia > Chiroptera > Phyllostomidae > Tonatia > Tonatia bakeri. The sequence continues at coordinate 43,515 of PVIA01003600.1, read as the reverse complement.
CTAGTCTACTTCAAGAGAAAATATAGAAATCAATGACTGAAATGTGATAGAGGAATACAAACATAAAAAGGGTTTTCATAGCATACAAATAACCACCAGGTCTAAAAATATATGTAATATCTTCAAATCAGAAGATGATCTCTATTCTTAATGTAAGAAAAAGTTCCTTGTCTATAAAACATGACATAAATCTTAACATAGTCATGATTATTAAAAATATAAATCAATTAAATTTGCTGACACAAAGGTGAGGACCTCTCCTACAGTTTTGGCCAGGACACCTGCACATCCTCTCTCCAAGTGGCTGTGACTTCTTCATAACGCATATTGCATGGCTGCTCAGTGCTGTAAAAGAAAAGTTTCCAAGATAATCAGACAGGAGGCATATTGACCTTTATGGCCTAGCCTTAGAGGTAGTATAGTTGTATTATTGCTGCCTTACTATTGCTTTTCTTTTGTACCACAAAAATAGATAATATGAGTTCATTGTGTTTCTACTTCACTTGCTTAAAACACATGCCTTTGGAATTCTGAGCTCCATGTGAGAAGTCCAAAGCTACCATGCTGTCAGGATGTTCAGGTCACATATAAAGGCCCTTGGTAGATGGATGACAGATTGAAAGCCTGCTCAGATTAAACGAACAGAATATAGACCTCAACTCTCAGTGGGAGAAGAGTCAAAAACACACCATACAGAGAGTTTATTGTACAGGAGATATTATTATAACCATCTTTGTAAAGTGCAATCTGCTAGTCTGCTTCTTAACTACAGTAATCCATTTCCCTCTCACATATAAACTGCCCCCAAACCCCTACACTTTATCCTATTACAACATCAAATCATCAAAGTCCATGATCTCAGGTAAATCTGGCCAGCTGTAAATGAAGCTCTTCGGGTCCTATACCTTGTGTCCAATTTATCTCAAATTGATGACCTTTGAGCTAAAGGAACGGGTTATACACTCCCATGTAGGCCGAAAACAATAGCAGGGCAGCCATGGAATAGCTGCTCTAGACACTCTCATTGAAACAGAGGACATACAACAGTTACTGAGCCATTGCATTTTCAGATTAGCACCAGGCACATGAGGCCAGTTCGCGGTTTAGGGCTAACTCCCTTTGCTTAGGGATCTCTGGGGCTCCAGGCTCCGTACTCTGAGCCCTTGGTTTTGCTCTTTATGGCATCCTTTTTTTTACATAAGAAATAGTCTATGCTTTTATATATTTATTTTTAAATTGAATTTATTGGAGTGATAATCATTAATGAAATCATATGCATTTTAGGAGTACAATTCTATAATACATCATCTGTATAATGAATTGTGTGTTCAAAATAAAAGTTATAAAAAATGACAAAAAATAGTCTGTGTTTATAGCTCAGTGGTTTTCTCAGCCTGCTTCTTGCATGTATTCCACAAATGAGTTTGAAAACTTTCTTTATTTTATACTTTCTCTTGCTTTCAACTTGATATGATAATAATTTTTAAAATGTAGTGTTTCTAATATCAATTTACAATATACTCCATTAGACAAGCCATATCCCAATAGCCTTTTACTGGGTGCCCCCTTTGAATCACACATGAGACAAAGCATAGGAAACCCTATTCTTTTTTAAATAGTGGGGCCATGGAACATGCCATCAAGAACCTTTGAAGCAGTTTTATGTGTACTAAAGGGTCCATGAGACATTTTTTTTATTTCTTAACAAAGGGTTTTAAAGTTATATCTTCAGTTTCATCTTTACCATGAAACATTTTCCTGACATTGCCCGGGAGTTGATTTGTGACCTATGGCTATTTCTTACTTTATGAAACTTTCAACCAGGGAAGATTAGGAATGAGAAACACTTCATTTGCAAACTCAGAAAGTCTAAGATCATTTATATTTATACTAAATTTTCCTGTCTCATGTTATGTTTGGCAACTAGAAGATGATAGTACACTGAAAACTTTGCTTAGAAATCTTAGCTAAAGTTCATTAGTTAAGTTCATTAGCGCATTCCCTATTTTCTACATAACCGTAGTTGTCATTTTTATATGTTCTCCCTGTGCATAAAAGGGTTCCCATTCCTCCATTTTCCAATAACATTTCCTCACTTTCTTTAAACCCTCACATATGGCCTCCTTGCAGTCCCTTCCACTTTCACTACACTGTCTACAATGCCCTTTATTTAGGCTTTCACTAATGGTCTTCTCAACACCCAGCTTCTTCCCATTGACCAATGCCTACATCACTAAAACATACTTTAGATTTTTATAAAGGCAGCATCCCATTACTGGTACCACAATGTATTCTGGTTACCTATCTACTTACATATAAAATACCTCAAGGGGAAGGGTTATCAAGAAACATGTACAAAGGACCCATGGACAAAGCCAAAGGGAGGTAGGATTGAGGGTAGGAGGTGGAGGTGTGGGGGTGGGGAAAGCAGTGGCGGGGAAATGGAGACAACTGTATCTGAACAACAATAAAAAGAGAAAAAAAGGGGAAAAAGAAAAAGATATTACAAATTTCCTTGAAGCATAATAAGGGAGACCAATTTATTTCCATCAACTTAAGTAAGGGAAAATTAGACAATATATACCACTTATTTATGGAAACAGACTCTGTGAAACATTAATCAGAATGGGTAAAGTGGAGCAGTTTCTCTCTTATGTTTTATTACGTTAGGACTCAGTTGGAAGGAGTCACAGACTGGCAATTACCAGCCAGCTGGTGGCAAAACTCTACTTAGAGACTTCTTTCTTTACATGCCTGCTAGTCGATGGTAGCTGTCACTGGGTATCTCAGCCAAGACTGTCATTCAACTGATAATCTGTCATTCATCTACCAATAGCCTTTATATGTGACCTGAACATCCTGACAGCATGGTAGCTTTGGACTTCTCATATGAAGCTCAGAATTCCAAAGGCGCGTGTTTTAAGCAAACCAAGTAGAAACACAATTGATTTGTATTATCTATTTTTGTGATATAAAAGAAAAGCAATAGTGTATTCTGTTGAAAAATCTGAGTATGGGCCTGGTTTGATGAGAGTGGTTCATTACTTTCTGTGTGGCTTCATCTGGGGCACTTGACAGAGGGCCAATTACCCACTTTCAAGATGGCTCAGTCCCACAGTCACAGAGCTGGTAAATTGGTAGGGCTTCAGCCTGGGAACTCACAAGACACTGAGCGTGTGTGTGGAGGGGGTTGGGGGCCTATTTTCTCTCTATGTGAAACTATTCACAGTCCACTTATGCTTTCACACAGTATAGTCACTCTGACCTAAGAAGAGGTGTCTCAACAGAATCAAATAAAAACTACTTTGTCTTTGATGACCCAGCTTTTGAAGTCACAGAGAATTATTTTCACCATTTGCACAAACCTACGCAGATCCAAGAGGAGAAAATAGACTCCACTTCATAATGAAAAGAGTGTAAAATTGGCAGTAACCAGGAAATGAATCATGAGACAAATTGTTTTAGGCACCTTTGAAAAATGCAAACTACAAAACCACTCCATTATTGTACCTCTGTAAAGAGAGAGAGAAAAAAGAACATGTATACTACATGTGATGTATGAATAATTTGATTATGAAATTAAGATTTTATTTTCACTTACATAATTATCTGAAATTTTAGGGGTTTTTTTTTAATTAGAGGGAAGCCTGAATGTCTTTGTTTTTTGTCCAATTTGAGTCTACTACTATACCAAACAGATAAATGTGGAGAAAGACATATTATTCAGCACACAGACATGAAGTTTGCTTTTTGTTCTTGATGTTTCTTTGGGATACAATTGGAATTAAAATTTTGATTTTAGTTTTTCATATACTCAGTACATCACAGCTCCCATAATATGCCTTATATCAATAAATAAAACATCTCAATTATTATACGGAAGTCAATATAAGTGACAATTAACTGATCTCTCTGATTTTAAAAGATTGTTAGTAATTTGTATAATACTGAGAGACATTTAATTTCATTTCATGACTTGGTTTTAAAACAAAATCAATGTTAAACAGTTAAGCTTAGTAATTCACTTAAAGTGATAGCAAAATAAAAGATTCCAGAAAGGGAACAGAAGATTTTACAGCTGGATTTTTTCACACAAAATTACATTTTGTTTCAGTAATTTACAGAAAAAAGTCATTATCAGATTAAACTCAGTTTGTTCTATTCTTAAATAATATAGTATCTTTCTTAAAAACACATGTAATTCTTCTGATTTGGCCACATAGATATAAATGGTGCTTTTCCTTGCTTGGTATTAAAAAAACATAGGTATGAAATGTAATGCCACATTTAAAGTGTCACTACCCCTTGAATAAACTCTGGATATATTTGAACCCACCATGTAATTTTGAACAGGTATTTAATTTTATAAAGTTAAGCTGCTCAGTGCGTCTAGATTGCATAAGTCTCCTCACAGGAAGGGAAATTGATATACAAGAAAAACAATGAAATCCTACTATGAAAAAATACTTTTTCTTAGCTTGCTGATAAAAGATGATTAGCAGATGAGTCATAGCTCAAAGAAAATTATCTTTTTAAAAACACCACTTTCCATAGCTCTGTTAGTTTTGAAATATTGGTTCAACAATTCAAACAATAAATCACATGAAATGCCAAATATACTAAACTAATTAGGTTTTTATGATGTTCTAGAGTACAGGTGGCAAATACAAGGCCCGAGGGCCAAATCCGGCCCTCCACCTTGTTTACCCGGCCCGACACCTTGTTTCTACCTAGGAGCAGCGCCAAACTTTCGCTTCACTCTTAAGAAGTAGTTACATTTACAATCCTAAAATGACATTTGGCCCTTTGAAGGCAACTGCAAGGCTGATGTGGCCCACGGTGGAAGTGAGTTTGACACCCCTGCTCTAGAGAGAAGACTCTGGTTGAGGTAGACTTACATTGACAAGTTATTTACGTCCAAACTACTTTTCCCAGAATTTCCTTCCTTTTGTGATTCTTGGTTAGGGTTTGAGCACAATGGGAATTTTTGCAAGTTTGAAGATGCCAAAGACGCACAAACCAGTTCGTTCTGAAGGTCCTTGTGATGCTCCGTGATCTGTCAGACCCAGCAATCCGCCAACTCACTGACTCACCCTGTTGGGTATGCAACTACCTGGACCATATTTCAGCTTCTCCATGTCATGGGCCAAGCACATGTACAACCCCATGGGTGCCAGCAACTTCTGTAAGAGACTAGCATTTTTGAGGTTAGAGGCTCTTAAAGATACATATGGGCTTTGTTTTGCCCTCTTGGTTCTAGTTTGTTCTTGCACTTCATCTTCAGGTCAAGTTTCTTCCTACCTGTCAGCTGTTTAGGCCTACAGCAATTTGCGCGTCACTGGCAGTCACAGTGGTATATCTTCTCTAGACTTTTTCAACAGCTTCCACAATTATGTAATTCCGTCCCTACAGTAAAGCCCGTATTTTATATTACTCATACCATCATATATCCCTGGTTACATCCTAACCAGTTACATCAGTCAAGCCAGTTAAATCAGGCTTTAGAACACCTATTCTACATAATTTCTGGGTTCACTTATTGTGTTTTAATAGTCTTTGCACATGAAATTTTCCATGTTTCCCCCCCAAAACATCTTTTTTTCATAATTAAGTGGAAATTCAAGAAATACTTACTGGATGAAAACATAAATGAGTGGAAGAATTGACAGTGTGGAAATTCCATCCCTCATGTATCTTAAACTATATATTATTTAAGAATGAAATACTACTCTTTAATTTCATTTGGTCATTTAAACTGTTTATAAAAAGTAATACATAAGAAAATATGTCAAAATGGTTTATGATTATAAAAAAGCTAATAATTCCATTCAGTAACCATATACCTTCTATGTAGAAGCAGTAAGAAATAGGGTAACTTTACAAATAAATAAATAGTTGTCCTGGATCCTCCATGCAAGCCTACTATAAACTAACATGTTGACAGTAATATGAATAATACAGTATCTCAGATGAAGTGACATTTGAATTGGGTCTTGCATAATAGGGAGTGTTTTCTGGTACACAAGGAACAGATAAGGGATGGAGAGAGAGAAATAGCACTCAAGAATGGGGGCAAAAAAGACCACACAATATCTCAGAAATTCTGACAAGTTTGATGTCATGGGAGCTACACAGATTTGTTCTTTAGAAAGATAATTCGAAAGTCAATGTGGAAAATAAAATGGAAGTGAGACTTTGAGAATGGGTCACTGGTTTGCAAGCTTACATAGTAGTTCAGCAAGGAAGCCTTTTACATAATGAGCTTGAGATTCCTTCAGGATATTGAGACAAAGATATGCAGTAACTGACTTACATCTAGGTTTGAAAATCAGTGAAGAGGTGGGCACCATTGATTAAAACTGATGCATCACTAGCATTTCTTAGAATAATAGGCCTTGTTTTCATTTAATTTTTAAGCTTTCATGAATTATAAGTTGAAGTAAAACTCCAAATAAAAATACAAAAATACAAAATTATCTGAACATCTAGCCACTTCAACAGTGAAAGCATAATATTTTCCCTGAGATTCTCTCCTCGGATAACCCTGGGATCCCAGACTGGTTTTTAGTTCTCTATGATTAAGTTCTTAATGTCTCATAGATTTCTACTGAGATTATAACTATTCTATTTTCCATGCTAGTGGAAGAAAAATATACTCAAATTCCTTGAGAAAGTGATCTAATCATAGCTGAAAATGTGGCATCTCAGAAGCCATTTCTCGTAGACCAATATTGACTCAATACACATGAGTTGTTACTTCACTGGAATTTTTTCATGGGAGAACCAGGGTAGCTTTAATTTTAATACTGGTAGTGGTACCCCTTTTTAAGAAACATATTTTCAAATACTCTCTGAATGCATAACAAAAAAGTGATGATAGAAAAGGTATTCAATTTGAGGATTTTATATTTAAGAGAAATTTCTTATCACATTAAGCAAAATTAATTAGCAATTCATTGATTCTAACTCAAAGATGGAGGCCACCTAAACACACATAGTCATGTTATGCAAAAAGATGTAAACATGATATTTGAGAGATTTCCTGAAGCTCTAAGGAAAAAATTTCTGACACTATGACATAGCCAAGCAGTGAAAAATTGAGAAAAATTATGGGAACTTTTTAGGAGCTTAAGAAATCAATTAATTTACATATCACTTACATGTTCCTGGTATAAAAACACAGTAGGAAAAATATTATCTCTATATACTATGCACCATGGTACCAACAAATCAAGAATCTCTCTAGATAAATTTCAAATTAAAAAACATTTTCTTAGTCAAAACAATGAGGGGGTTTATGATACAATGCTACAAAAATGTAAAGATATTGAATCGTAACATAATATTACATAAACAAGATTAAGAAAAACTATTTAGATACGGGGGGATCCCCCAACAAACATGAATTTATTTATAAAAAATGTGTATTTATTCTTACATGTTTAAACTTCAGCCACCTTTAAAGTATTCTCCATTTGATGCAATGCACCTATCAAGACATTTTTTCTACTGCTCCAAACACTTTTGAGCTCAATTTTTATGGCTTTTAGTGCTTCTGCCATTTTTTGTCTCACCTCTTCCACATAGGCAAAATGCTTCCATTTCAGTACTCTTTTCATCAGGATAAACAAACAAACCAAAAAAGTGGCCCGGGGCAAGGTCAGGTGAATAGGGAGGGTGAGTCATGGGCGCCATGCTGTTTTTGGTCAAAAACTGCTTGCTGAACACTCAGTGCAGTGTGGGTAGGTGTGCACATAAATCACCCATTATGAAACAGACAAATGCTTTGAAAGAGTCTTCAAAAAAATTCACTGAAGCCAGGATGCAGCCTCTCACAACAGTGCTAGTTGATGTACTGATACAGATGGGTTCCTAGAACACTCACCTAGTGGGGAAAGCCTGTACTACAAGGGACCTGTCCCTCATAAGATAATTCCATTTTGGTGGGTCTCCCTTTGTATTTCAAGGTGTTATTGAAGCAAAGATGTAATAGTCTGAGTGAAGCCATTCTGAAATCTATTTAGGGGACAAACTGAAATTCTATCATTGGTATCATAAAAGGTCTTTTTGGTAGAAAACTGTGCACAAAAAGAATAAGGCATGGGAATCACTAGTAATTTATTAATTTGGTATTATTTGGTCTCCACCAGTGCCACACATTTATTTTTTTCCCAGAAGATTTATGAGTGAAAATATATTGCCACCCTCTTTGAAATACTTTTAGAGCATTGATTAAAACCTTTATTTAAGGAGCTATGTCTTATAATTGTGGTAAAAGTTCTTCTCTGCAGAAAACAAACATAAGACTAGATTAAATTGTCCAAAAGGAACTTTTAGGGCATGGAAAATAAAAAATTAAATAGAAAACACAATAAGCATATTTGAAAATATTAATACAGGAAGGGTTATTACTGTAATGGGCAGGAAGTCTGTGGCCTCCTTGCCATACAAGGGGGGCCTGAGAGCCTTGGAAAGTAAAAGTCAGTAAAAACTACTGGTCAATAGATTCTGACTCCAGTTGGGCACACAAATACTTTAAGTACTATTTTAATTATTTTTAAATAACTAAAAGAAAAATATTTTAACACAAGTGAAAATATACAGAGAATGATAAAATAGTGTTCTGGAACAAAATGTACAATAATTAAAATGAAAATATCAATACATGGGTTAAACATCATTTTGGTGATGGCAGAAGAAAGAATCATTAAATTTGAAGATATATTAGTAACAATTATTCAACACAAAATTACAGAAACAAGAATTGGAAGAAAAAGAAATAGAGCAATATTATGCATTCCAACATAAAAGTAACTGTCCACAAAAAGAGAAATAAGAAATATATATATATATATATTGGAAAAACAATAGCTGAAACTAACACAATTTTAAATAAAAACTTTAAATTACAAATCCAATATGCTCAGTAAAAGCCATCAAGGATCAAAACAAAGAGAATTAGCTCTAGACACACTATAATCAAACTGCTGAAATCTAAGACCAAATTCAGCATCACTAGCCATCAGAGAGATGCAAATTAAAACCACAATAAGATACCCCTTCACACCAGCCATTATAAATAATGTGAGAACAGCCATTATAAATAAATCAACAAATAACAAGTGTTGGAGGGGTTGTATAAAAAAGGGAAACCTAGTGCACTGTTGGTGGAAATGCAGACTTGTGCAGCCACTGTGGAAAACAATATAGAATTTCCTCAGAAAACTAAAAATGGAACTTTCTTTTGACCCAGCAATTCCGCTGCTCGGATTATATTCTAAGAAACCTGAAACACCAATTCAAAAGAACATATGTACCTCATAGCAGCACAATTTACAATAGCCAAGTGCTGACAGCAACCTAAGTGCTCATCAGTAAATGAGTAAATCTCAAAACTATGATACATTTACACAATGGAACACTACACAGCAGAAAGAAAGAAGGAGCTCCTACCTTTCACAACAACATGGATAGAACTGGGGAGCATTACGCTAGGTGAAATAAGCCAGGCAGTGGAAGAAAAATACCATATGATCTCACCTATAAGTGGAACTTAATCAGCAAAATAAACAGGCAAGCAAAATATAACCAGAGACATTGAAATGGTGAACAAACTGATAGTAACCAGAGAGGAGAGGGGAGAGGGAAAGTGAGGGAAAAGAGGGGAAAGGCCATCAAGGAACATGTATAAAGGACCCATGGACAAAGCCAAAGTCAAAGTCAAGGGTGGGAGGTGAGGATGTGTGGGGATGGGGGGGTGATGGGGTGAAAATGGAGACAACTGTACTTGAATGACAATAAAAAAAGAAAGAAAATCTTAAAAGGAAGCAAACAGCAAGAGAAAAATGGCACCATACTTAAAAGAAATAACACTTTGTTAATGACTAGTTTTCTTATCAGAAAAAGTAGAGATCACAAGATAGTGAAAGGACAAGTTGAAAGTGTTATGTATTCAACAACATTATCTTTCAAAAAAAAGTTAAAATTATTTTGTGAACAACACGTTAAAAGGAATTCAAAAATGTGGATACTGTGATTTAGGGGAATTATTTTCTTTGGCAGAGTGACTTTTATTAGTCTTCTCTCTTCTTTCTATAAGTAAATATTCATGGTCTAAAATATGACAGAGAAAAATTTTCAAGAATTAAACCATTCTTTTATTTTTATTTATTTTTTATCTTTATTTTATTTTTTCCATGTCCATTACCATTTAGTTTCCTTACTCTCTCCCCAGCAATCACCACACTGTTGTCTATGTCCATGAGTTCTTTTTCCTTTTTTTTCTCTGTCCTCTAACTCTCCCCTACCACTAGCTGTCATCTGATCTCCATGCAGGAGTCTCTTTGTTTTTTGCTTATTAGTTCAGTTTGTTCATTAAATTCCACACATGAGTGAAATCATATGGTATTTGTCTTTCTCTGACTAGCTTATTTCACTTACCATAATATTCTCCAGGTCCATCCATACTATTGCAAAGGGTAAACTTTCGTCTATTTTGATGGCTGAATAGAATTCCATTGTGTAAGTGTCTCATAGTTGTTTTATCCACTCTTCTATTGATGGAAACCTGGGCTGCTTCTATTTCTTGGCAATTGTAAATAACACTGCAATCAACATAGGGGTACTCGTGTTCTTTTGAATTAGTGTTTTGGGTACCATCAGATATATTCCCAGAAGTGTGATTGCTGGGTCAAAAGGCAGATCCATTTTGAATTTTTGAGGTATCTCCATACTGCTTTCCACAGTGGCTGTACCAGTCTGCATTCCCACCAAGAATGCAAAAGTGTTTCCCTCTCTCAATATCCTCACCAGCACTTGTTTGTTGATTTATTGATGATAGCCATTCTGACTGGTGTGAGATAGTATCTTATTGTGGTTTTTAATTTGCATTTCTCTGATGATTAGTGATGTTGAGCATCTTTTCATTGTTCTATTGGCCATCTGTATTTCCTCTATGGAAAAGTATCTGTCAGATCCTTTACCCATTTTTAATTCAATTGTTTGTGTTTTCTGTGTTGAGTTTCATAAGTTCTTTATACATTTTGCATGTTAACTCCTTTATCAGATGTATCATTGGCAAATATATTGTATCATTCAGTGGATTGCCTTCTCATTTTGTTGATGGTTTCTTTTGCTATATATGTGGATTAAAAATGATCTCAATCAAAATCCTGAATTTTATGGAGAAATTGACAAGCTGATTTTGTTATTTCTTTGAAAATTCAGAGCATCTAAGGCAGACAAAACAATTTTTAAAAAGCAGCACAACATTGAAAAACTATCTTATATGATTTCCAAACATACTACAAATATTTGGGGCCTGCAGTAAAGTATAAGTATAGAAATAGACATACAGATAAATGGAACATTATAGAAAGTTAGATATTGACCCAAAGACGTAAAGTCAACTGGTATTCCACAAAGATGCCGAGGAAATTCAATAGAGATATTATATATTTTCAGTGAACTATGGTTGAACAATTGTTTACACAAAACAAATGCAAAAAAGTAACTCATCCCACACTATATGCCCAATAATTACCTCTTAATGGATCATAGCCATAAGTGTAACAGATAAAATATAAACCTCTAGAACAAACAGAAAAACTTTAGATAGAGACAAAAGCTAGAGCCATACACTTTCTTAGAAACAAATAATGAAAACATAAAAGGGAAATCTTGATAAATTGCACTTTGTCAAAATTAACGTTTGACCTTTAAAAAAAGACACCATTAAAAAGTGAAAATGCAAGCCACAAAGTGGGAGAAATTGTTCAAAAAAAAATAAGTCTCATAAAGGACTTGTATTGAAATATATAAAAAGTTCCTGATATGATTACATTTGTTTTATCTTGACATCATGCCCCATGATATCAAACTATCACAGAGGCTATAGTAATCAAAAAAGCAAGGTACTGCCATAAAAACAGACAGATAGATCAATGGAACAGAACACAGAGCCCTAAAGTAAACCTATGCCTTTATGGTCAATTCATATTTGACAAAGGAAGATAAAACATACTTGGGGTAAAGATAGTCTATTCAATAAATGACATTGAGAAAACTGCACAGATACATGCAAAAAATAAATAAATAAATAAAACTAGACCATCTTCTTACACCATACCCAAGAATAAACTCAAAATGGCTTAAAGACTTAAATGTTACACACAAAACCATAAAAATCCTAGAAGGAATATAAGCAGTAAAATCTCAGACATTACTTGTAGCAATATTTTTTCTGACATTTTTTCTTGGGCAAGGGAAGCAACAGAAGAAATAAACTAAGAAGTTTTTGCACAGCAAAGGAAACCATCAACAAAATGAAAAGACAACCCACTCAATGGGAGGACATATTTGCCAATGATGCATCTGATAAGGGATTAACGCCCAAAATCTATGAAGAATTTATAAAACTCGACAACAAGAAAGCAAATAATGCTAAATGAAACCAGCAAATTAAAGAAAGATAAATACTATATGATTTCAGTTGTATATGGAATTTAGTGGACAAACTCAACTAATAAGTAAAATTGGGAGAAACTCATCAATTGAGAGTAGGCTGAGAGCTCTGGGGAAGGTGTATTTTGGGGTGGAGGAATTGAACAAAAAAGTAAAATGACTCATGGACATGGGCTACAGTGTGGTGATTAAGGTGGAGAGGAGGTTGAATATACATGGAAGAGTGCCTATGGCATATTAATGGTAATGGAAAAAATTTTAAATTTTAAAGTTAAAAAAAGTAAATGATCCAGTTAAAAGGGGCAAAGGACCTGAATAGACACTTTTCCAAAGAGGACATACAGGTGGCCAATAGACATGAAAAGGTGTTTCATATCACTAATCATCAGAGAAATGCAAAATAAACCACAAAAAGATACCAAATCACACCTGTCAGAATGGTTATAAACAAAAAATCAACAAACAAAAGTGCTGGCAAAGATGTGGAGGAAACAGAACCCTCATGCAGATTGGTAGTAATGCAGATTGGTGTAGCCACTGTGGAAAGCAGTATGGAGTTTCCTCAAATAATTAAAAATGGAATTGCCTTATGAGCCAGCGATTCTGCTTCTGGGAATTTTTCTGAAAACCTGGAAACACTGTTCAAAAGGATATATGCACTCCTATGTTCATAGCAGCATTATTTTCAAAAGCCAAGATTTAGAAGAAGCCCAATGTCTATAGCATGCTGCAAATATTTTCTGCCCAGAAATATTGAATATTCTAGGTCTGTCTGGAAAAAGCCCAATGATTGCTAATATAACAACAATCATTTGTGTGACATCGATGTAAGCTGGCAACCAAGGAGAGTTGACTGGAATGCGCACGTGTAAATAATGATGACTTCACTCTACAAGTCAGCGGGGATGGTACATGCCGCTAAGTGAGCATGTGTACTGTGGTGGCCATCACGTTAAAAATGACTGAGCTAGTGATGAATCTGCATCAGATTTTTCATTAAGCTTGAACATTCTTCCGTGGAAACTATTTGGATGATTCAGAAGACACAGCTATGGACCACTGGTGGATGGCAGCTTCATCACGACAACACACTCTTTCAGGCCTCATGTCTCATGCACAGTTTTTTGGTGAAACATCAAATCACCCAGGTGACTCTGTCCCCTACAGTCTAAATTTGGCACCTTGCAACTTTTGGCTTTTCCCAAAACTAAAATCACCTGTGAAAGGTAAGAGATTTCAGACCATCAATGAGATTCAGGAAAATACGAGTGTGCAGCTGATGATGACTGGGAGAATGTGTGAGGTCCTAAGGTGCAGACTTTGACAGAGACTGAGGCATCATTGTCCTATGTACAGTGTTTCTTGTACCTTGTATCTTCTTCAATAAACATTTCTATTTTTCATATTACATGGTTGGATACCTTCTGGATGGACCTTGTTGATGGACACAACAAGATGGACTTCTTGTTGTGTCTGTTCACAAGAAATTTTGAACTAAGTATCAATACATACAATAACATGAATAAACCTCAAAAAAATGTAATGCTAAAAAAGCAAGACACGAAAGATGATAGGCTATATAATTTCATTTATGTAAAATTATTAGAAGAGGGAACATGTAATGTCCACACAGGCACCCGTGATTGCAGTTGCCTGGGGACGTGCCTGGGAGCATGTAGGCGTGAAGGAAGTGTGGTTTGTTGGATATCTTCTAAAACTGATTTCTAGTGAGGAGTCATTGCTATATACATTTTATTACAACCATTGATGTTTACAATTACCATGGGTGAATCTGATGGCATGTAAATTATACTCAAGAAAGATGACCAAAAAGAAAGAAACATTTATCAAATTACTAATGCAACATAATATGAAAATTTATATTTAATGGAATCATGGTTACAAAAATACACAGCAGTATCGAAGCAAAAACTAAATTTGTTTAAGAGACACATATCTCAAGTGTCCAGATTTCAAAATAAGAATAAATATTTAAAAAATGGTATCTTCAGGCTTATATGAGTGTGAAATCATGAACATTAGTGGAACTCCCCAAAGCCAGAATAAATTTGTATCCTAAGACTAAGGGAGAATAATAAATGCAAATCACCTTCTCTGTCTTTAACTACTTGCATGACTTATATATATTTATGGAAGATACTGCTTTTCTTGAACAGTGGGAAAAGAAGAAAAGATAAAGAACATTTACAAGGGATAAAATATACACATCTGTCATGCCTAGCATTTTGTTGAAAAATGAAGTATTTCTCATTTGAAAATTTCCAAGACAAATGAAGTATCTCTAATCACATGCAAATGTTTGCATTTTAAGGATATATTTTTATAACTTGATAGACACGTTCCTACAGTCACAAACACAGGGTGTTGAACTTTAATGTAGCTGATGAACATTGAACTTTGTTAAATATCAGCATTTATCCAGTGAATTAACGTCTATCCAGATTATTTACAATGCCCCCCACCTCGCACCCCACAATGTCAAGTCTTTATGATTATCAGGAACTCTGCTGCAGACTTTGCACATCTTTCAATCATAACATCTTCTACTATTCAGGGTTGCTACATTTCTGCATCTAACCATACTCCCATCTGAGATCTTTACCACATGGACACGTTATAATTTATGTGCCTCCTGAGCTACTGAGGACCCTAACACTTACCATAGAAATTTGTGAAATTAAGTTTCCCCTAATAGCATGTAAGCTGTAATTGAGGGCTGGAGGGACTCTCCTATGAAAAATAATGGCAGAATATTAGTACGTAGAATTTATGACATTCAACTTGCCAATCAGGAGGTTTATTTTCTTCATTCTGGTTTATTCATAAAGAAATATTTGTTAATTGACTACTATACTCCAGACGTTAGCATTCTCACTGTTACAGCAGAGACTCCATATATAAAGGGCTGTGGGGTAAACACACCATCAGATCTCAAATGTCTCCCATCTGAATGTTTTGTGTCAAAATCACTTTAATAACTAATACAGCATGTTAAAGACTTTTACTTGAAAACAGTCAAAAGCACATCTATTGAATTGAACCACATCTTGTATTTGCATTTATACTGAATAGCACTGTAAATTTAATTCACTATTTAAGAAATAAAAAGAAATAAAAATGGATACAAATGTACATATGTTTAAGCTAAATGAAAACACCACACATATGTTCAAGTGTAGCTTTAATTACCCACCAAAGTGAATAATGCAGATCCAGCTTCAATCTAATCAAAGTTTTATAATTTTCAGTGGAAAAATTATGTGGGTAGTTTTTATTGCATGCAGGCACAGTTAGGGTAATAAGAGCACCGACTGAGTCATTTTTGAAATCATATACATGTAGGAATTAGAGCAAGGAGAGAAGCTACTTTTTATTCATTAGAATAACTAAAAAGCCTCTTGTGGTACTGACTTGAAAGGAAAATTATTCTGAGGTACCTAGAAGTAATATCTCACAGGATAATCTCAAATGAGATACCTTATGTGAATGCATTCTAAATTGGAAGGAAGTACAGCATACAGAATTTAACTTTACATTGCTAGTAATTAGTTCATCGGTATATATAATTTTTATTTACATAAATCAGTCATTATAATAAACATTAGACTTTTTATCCTGGATCACTGGTGGCAATATTATAATTTAAAGATAAGATAGCATATTATGTTTAATTAGAAATTCAGGTAGTGATTTAAAATCATATACCAAGAAGATAATTTTGAATAAAAACAAGAAAAAAACAGTTAATGCTTTTGTAATTACTCTGACAGTTATACATTTTGCAATGTGAAATAATCAGCCTCTGTCTAATAAATAAAATTTCAAGTTTTAAGACTTTATGCATGCCTTTTACTTTTAAATAACTGACTTGAATGTAGTTTACTTTGATCTATAGCAAAAGGAAAGTTGTTAAGCTGTTTATGCTTATTGGACTGGAAAACATAATTACTTTAGAATCCAATTTGCATTCATCAACTGTATCATTAGGATCAAACTCTAGCATTTTGGAAGTGTGGGTTTTTAAATGAAGGAAAATAAAATTTTAAATGTCATCTTTTCGCATAGTAAGCCCAAATAAATTGCGAAATCAAGTTTTGCTTAATGTTTCCTTTTGCCTTTTACATATAATCTCATAATAGGAAAAACCATCTAGTCAAATATCCACCAAAATAAAAAATCTGTTTCAAAAGGCCCTTTGATAATAGGTTATTTTGGCTATATTTCAACATTTAGGGTAGGAAACTAACTCCCTTAGCTATTTAAACCAATGTACCTTAGAACTCTTTGTAACAATTTTCTTCTACTTTGAGATGAAATCTTTACTTTTCTGCATCCAGAAAAAAAATCTTATGTTTTCTAACCACAGCCCTGCCTATATTAAGACAGCTACATCCCTTCAACATGCTCTTTCTTCTTCCAATTAAACAACTGTCAGACTGATAGCATTCTCTTTTATGAAATAAAAATTAGTTACTTCAAAGTATAATGACCTTGATTTAGATAGACTCTGGCTTGTCAATTTTCCTTGGCCCATTTTTAAAGGCGTCTTCTCATTTAAGACACTGCCTGCCTAAGGGACCCACGGCAGAATCTTACCATTTTAAATCAAACACCTATAAATACAAAGAAAACTACTCACAGAAACTCCTGTAAAATATAACAACCAAAAAGATGAGTTCAGGACTCTGAGGCCAAAAATAAATGCCATAGTTTTGAAAATAGTCTAATGATAAATTTTAAAAACTAGAACTATGTAGCCTTCAGATCGTGCTTCAATGAAAGGGGTAACAAAGGCAAATGAGACTATTGTGCAGAATACCAACATAGCAAGATGGGGTAGAAACATAGATAAAGTATCCAAAATTATCACACAAACAGGATCAAGCAAATATTGGACTCACTAAGGGTACTAGGGACCTAATCAGGCATGTGAACACATTTGAGAAAGCACAAAAGTCCAAAAAAAAAAAAGGAAAGTAAAGGAGGTGATGCCACGGAAGTGAAGTGCAGGGAAAGCAGAGATGCAGTGCGCAAACACACAGACCACCGTTGTCGTTGACGAGAGACCGCTGCCTGTGCGGCAGACGCTGTCATCTATGATCTAGTGTGTAGTATTAGCTTTTTTCTATGCTGAAGAGAGCTCATAATATAGAGATTGAAAACAGAAAATAATCCCATCTAGGAATTATTTCTACCATAATCTTTAAACTACAAGGCTTGGAAAAAAGCTCAAAATTATATATTATAAAGCAAAAAAAAAAAGGTACAAACAAAAATATCTATAAAATTGGGTGGGGAAGAGTGGTAGGGAGAAAATGGAGACAACTGTACTTGAACAACAGTAAAAAAAAAAGTTAAAAGAATTGAAGTAAAAAAAGAACAAACTCACTAATTTACTAACAACTTTCCTCCATATGTGGGGCATTACACTAGCTGGATGCCTGTTTGCAGCTTTGTGCTCATATGTATTTCATAGATAAAATTGCTATCTCATTTCCACTAAAAACATAAAAATAAAAATAAATTGAAGTAGCTTCAGTATAAATTAAAAATTATTTCAGATGCAACAAGAAAACTAAGAAGTCACATTAGATTTCTTTAGACAATACACAGTGAGGTACAGACAGTCTACTCAATAAATGGTGTTGGGAATATTGGAAAGATACATGCAAAAAAATTAAACTAGACCACTTTCTTTCACCATATACCCAAGTCCAATATCAAGGTGTCTGCAAAGTTGGATTTTTCTAAGTCCTCTTTCCTTGGCTTGTAGATGGTTGCCTTCTCCCCGTCCTTACACGCTCCCCCTCTGAGAGGTGGAGAAGATAAACATGCTAACAGTAATCAGAAGACACCAGAAATAGGTATATTAATTCCAGACAAGGAGGATTTTCAGGTATAAAAAATGTCATCACATAATAAAAATCTGGTAAATTCTCCAAAAGGACATAACAATATTAACTGTACATGTTTCTACCTAAATAATATCTAAGTATATGAAACAAAAACAGAGCTACAAGAAGAAATAGAAAAATCCACTATTAGAGTTGATACTTCAACACCTCTCTTTGTGTAATTGATAGTTCAACCAGGCAAAAAATAGGTAAGGGCATAGTTAACTTGGATGGCACCATCAGTCAATGTGACCTAATTGCCATTTATAGAATAATTCATCTAGGAGCAATAGAATACTTATTATTCTCAAGATCACACTGAGCATTCACCAAGCTATATTATATTATAAACCATAAAATATATCTTAATAATTTTTAAAAAAGAGAAGTCGTACAAAAGATATCCTAAGTTCACAATAGAATAAACCTACAAACCAAAAACAGAAAGATAGGTAGGAAATCCAGAAATAGTTGGAAATTAAGCAAAGTATGTTTTTTTTTAAAAATGGGTCAAAAAAGTCAACAAATAGGTTCATATATTTAAACCTATTTAGAACTAAAGGAAAATGAAATGCAATCTGTAAAAATGCATGGATTGCACTGAAGGTAGGATAGGGAAATTGGTAACATTGTACATATTAGAAGAGAAGAATGTCCTAAAATCAATAATCCAAACTTCTCTATTAGTAACTAGAGTAAGAAGAGCAAATTAAGTTTAAAGCAAGTAAAAAGAAAACAACAATAAGAACTAGAGCAGAAATCTATAAAATTGAAAATAAGAAATTCATAGAGATAAATCAATAAAACTAAAACCTGGTTCTTTGGAAAGATCCAGAAAATTGATAAATTTCTGGCCAAGTTAACCAAACAAAACATGGGCTGAATTTTGTTCCCCTACAAACCCATGTATTGAAATCTTAACCCCAATGTGACTGTATTTGCAGACAGGGCCTTTGAGGAGATAATGAAGATTAAATAAGGTCATAAGGGTGAATCCCTAATCCAATAAGACTGTCCTGGTAAGGAGGAGACACATTGGATATTTCTCCCCCTGCCCTACCCCTCCCCATAAGTGTGTTTACACACAGAGGAAAGGCACTTTGAGGATACAGTGAAAACACGGGCATCTGCAAACCAGAAAGGTCTCACCAGAAACCAGCCTTGCTGGCACATTAATCTTGGAATTCTAGACTCCAGAATTGTGAAAAAAATAAATTTCTTTTGATTAAGCCACCCAGGCTGTGGTATATTCTTATTGCAGTCTGAGCAAATCAATCTAAGAAGAGAGACACAAACCTACAAATACTGGAAATGAAAGACAAATCAGCCCGGCTAACTTCATCAATTTTAAAAATATTAAAATAAACTGAACAAGTTGCCCACAAAATTCATAAGGTAGGTAAAATAGGCCAATTTGTTGAAAGACACAAACTTCCAAAACTTATACATGGTAAACTAGATCATCTGAATAAGCCTGTATATTAAAGAAATTGATTCATTAATTATATTAATTATTTTCTAAAGAAAGCACCAACTGCAATATAAACAAACAAACAAACAATAGTCCATATTGTTACACTAATGAATTCTAACATTAAGGAAAAAATTATATCATTTCTCCACAATCTACTCCAGACTATAGAAAAAGAGAAAATACTTTATAACTTATTCTATGAAGCCAACATTCTACAGCTAATAAAACCAGATTTTTAAAAATTGTAAGCAATGTAAACTATAGAACAATGATGTCCCATAAGCATAGATGCAAAAATTATCAGAGAATATTTACAAATTGATTCCAATCATATATGAAAAGAATTATAAACCACTACTAAGTGGGCTTTGTTCCATACATACAGGCAGGTTCAACATTCAAAAATCCATTGATGTAATACACCAAATCCGCAGTCTCAAGAAGGAAAATCATAGAATGTATATGACAAAAGCAAACTCCCATTTATAATAAAACCTCTCAGTATAGCAGAAATATAACATTACTTACTCAACTTTATAAAGAAGAGCTATGAAAAATTTAGCATTATCATATACTTAATGGTAAGAACTTGTGTTATCCCTCCTAAGATTTAGAACAAAAAAAGAAGGTCTTGGCAGATTACATGATTATTGCCCAAAGAATAGGGGAAAACTTTGGAATTTAGGCAAGTATAGCAAGATTGCAGAATACAAACTTAATATAAGAAAGTATTTTTTTTACTTTTTTAAAAAATTATTTTTGTTGTTGACACTATTATACATGATGCCTGTTTCCCTCCTTTCTCCCACTCTAAAAATCTTTATTTTAATGTCAACATTGACAAGAATTTGAAATTTAAAATACTATATATGTTATAATGCCACCAAAAATCACTTATTATATGAATCTAACAAAATATATACATGATCTATAAGCAGGAAACTACAAAACTCTGATGAAGGAACTCAAAGCAGGTCTAGTATACAGAGATATAGTGAATGCCCATGGACTCGAAGTCTCAATATTGTTAAGGTATCAGTTTTTAATTGTTGATCTAGAGAAGCAAGACAGTGTCAATGAAAATCTTAGGAGTATGTTCTGTAGATATCAGCAATAAATTTTTATTTTAAGGCAAAAGACCTGGAAGACCCAACATGTTACAGAGCAGCAAAGCTGGAGGATTAATAGTACCCTTTGCTAAGAATTACCATGAAGCAAGATTTATTAAGACAGTACGGTACTAACAAATAAATGTACACACAGATCAATGAAACAAAATAGCTCTGGTGTAGACTCACATGTATAACCAACTGTCCCTTGACTGAAGAGCAAAGGCAGTAAAATGAGGAAAGGATAGTTCTTTAAGCAAATGGGAAGACTAAGGGAATAACAGGTGGAGCACAGAGGAGTTTTAAGGAAGTGAAACTAGTGTTTGATAGTATAATGGTGGATACATATCCTTACCCATTTGTCCAAACCTATAGAAGGTACAACACTAAGAGTGTAGCTTAATTTAAACTATTGACTTCGGGTGATAATGATGTTAATGGGGGCTCATCAGTTGTGACAAATGTACCACTCTAGTGGAGAGTGATGATAGCAGCGAAGGCTATGTATGCATGAAGGCTATTTATACATGCAACAGGTGTATGGACAATCTCTGAACTTTCCACTAAATTTTGAGTGAAACTTAAGCTGCTCTGAAAATAAAATATATTTGTATAAAAGGGCAACTGGCTCAAATATTGCCAGCATAAGCTACAGGCAAATTTTAATAAAAGTAATCAGATTTAACTTATTTTTAAAAAGTTAGAAATCGCTCTTTTATTGAATACCACAGTTTTTCTATGTATTTAAGGAGTTTCTTTAATTTGAAAAGTGTTTGGGGGCTCATCTGATTATTTTCAAACTAATTATTATTATAGAACAAGCCAGATATTTGAATTTTACTAAGCTGCTATATCTATATAGAATGATACTTGTCCACACTAGTTTATATACTGATAGTTACATATATAATATAAGAACAGTAATATTTAGTATAGCTCCTTGAACTCAAATGATTCTGAGGAATATTTCGTAACACCAGTAATACCATCTTTCCTTCATTATTGATTATTCTCTGAGACAATATCTACGTTAAACATCATAAGCATACATGTTTTTATTAGTTATCTATTGCTGCTTAACAAATTACCCTAAAACTTAATGGCTTTAAATAGCATTTATTTCTTGCAGTTTCTATGGTTCAGAAATCCAGGCTCAACTTTTTTAGTTCCCTTTCTCAGATTCTTCTCCAGGGCTGCAATCTAGTTGTAGGGAAGGGCTGCAGAAGCCTCAAGACTCAACCAGGGAAGGATCTGATTTCCAAGTTTACTCATGGTTGTTGGCAAAACTCAATTCCTAGTGGACTGTAAGAGTGACCCCGTTCCTTATTGGTCATTAGCTGGAAGACACCCTCAACCTCTTGCCATAAGATCATAGGGTAGTTCATAATATAGCAACTTCAGTGAGCAAGATAAGATCCAAAGAACAAAAGGCAGGCAAGATGAGAATCATAGTCTCTCACAGGCTAATCTTAGAATTGACATCCTCTCACTTTTGCCATATTCTGTTTATTAAAGCACATTAGCAGGTTCAGTCTACACTCAAGGAGAGCAGATGACAAAGGGTAATAATCGCAAGAGATGGGTATCATTAGAAGCTATTTTTATAAGCTGCTTGTCATAATGTTATTTTCTGTTAATTAAACCAATAAAGTACTCCTATATAATACACATTACTATGAGAAACATGAGTTAGATGAGCATCCTGTTGTCCTTCTTACATGAAAAATCACTCTGCATAATTTGCTTTCAAAAAGTTTTGAATAAGGAATGAATCTCTAGGCAATTGTTCATCTTCACATTGGCCGTTAAAGAGAGCTGCCATCTGTCATAACTTAAAGCGAAAAAGTCATGCTGTACACATAAAAAGACATATTTGGAATTTTTTCTTGTAAGATGTAGAGAGAGACATAAATATTTAAGTAGTGAAATGTATTCCTTTTAGAGGAATGATTCAATAGGGCAGACAATGTATCTTTTTCATGAAGTTTTCATTAATTTCCTATATTAGATAGCAGAACAGTCAAATTGGAAGACCCTAAGTAGAAACCACAGTCTGTAGAGGCCTCTACTAATTGTGATCGTATGGCAAGTCATTAAGCAAACTTCCCTTAATTAGATATATTTCCCAAATTGGAGGCAGAATATGCATCTTCCATGTCTGTGGTAAGGATCTTAGCATTGATTGCTTTCTCTTCTACAGTCAGTCAATGAGGAAGGACTCCAGTTCAATCGAATGCATTTATTTCTCAATATTTTTAAGTGTACTGACTAGCTGAAATTAGAGTTACCTTGAACTTTCCATCAAGAATTACAATTTTCAAATATATTGATATATTCATTGATTTGTATAATTCTAACTGTTTCCCGTATTCAAGCAAAACTCCCTGGTCATCTAATTTAAATATAGAATCGAGCCCTGTAATTTTTTTATTTTGTTTTATTTTAATTGTTGTTCAAGTATAGTTTTCTGCCTTTTACTTCCATCCCACCCCACCCCTCCCAGCCTTCCCCACTCCTTCCCATTCCCACCCACCCTTGTTATTGTCCATGTGTCCTTTATACTTGTTCCTGCAAACCCTTCCCCTTTCCCCCTGAAATTCCCTCCCCTCTGTTCTCCGGTCATTTTCAGCCTGTTCTCAATTTCAGTGTCTTTGGTTATATTTTGCTTGCTTGTTTTGTTGATTAGGTTCCTGTTGAAAGTGAGATCATATGGTATTTGTCTTTCACTATATGGCTTATTTCACTTAGCATAATGCTTTCCAGTTCCATTTATGCTGTGGCAAAGAGTAGGAGTTCCTTCTTTCTTTCTGTTGCATAGAAGTCCATTGTGTAAATGTACCATAGTTTTTTGATCCATTCATTTACTGATGATCAGCTTCCATTCATTTACTGATGGAAGCACCTAGGTTGCTTCCAGCACTTGGCTATTGTAAATTGTGCTGCTATGAATTTTGGGGTGCATAGGTTTTTTGGATTGGTGTTTCAGGGTTCTTAGGATATAATCCTAGCAGTAGAATTGATGGGTCAAAAGGCAGATCCATTTTTAGTTTTCTGAGGAAATTCCATACTGTTTTCCATAGTGGTTGTACCAGTCTGTAGTCCCACCAACAGTGCACTAAGGTCCTCTTTTCTCCACAACCTCTCCAACACTTGCTGTTTGCTGCTTTGTTTATGATGGTCATTCTGACCTGTGTGAAGTGGTATCTCATTGTGGTTTTAATTTGCATCTCTCTGATAGCTAGCGATATTGAGCATCTTTTCATGTGTCTCTGGATCCTCTGTATGTCCTCCTTGGAGAAGTGTCTGTTCAAGTCCTTTGCCCATTTTTTAATTGGGTTGCTTCTCTTCTGAGAGTGGAGTCGTGTAAGTTCTTTATATATTTTGGAGATTAAAACCTTGTCTGAGGTATCTTTGGTAAATATGTTTTCCCATACGGCTGGTTCTCTTTTTATTTTAATACTAATTTTTTTTAGCTGTGCAGAAGCTTTTTGTTTTGATGAGATCCCATTTGTTTATTCTTTCCTTTCTGTCCCTTGCTCTAGGGGACATATCAGTGAAAATATTGCTGAGTGAAACATCTGAGATTTTCCTGCCTATGTTCTCCTTTAGGACTTTAATGGTGTCATGACTTATATTTAAATCTTTTATCCACCTTGAATTTATTTTTGTGAAGGATATAAGTTGGTGCTGTAGTTTCATTTTTTTTTTGCACGTACCTGTCTGGGTCTCTTAACACCATTTGTTGAAGAGGCTATTTTTACTCGATTTTATATTGTTGCCCCCTTTGTTGAATATTAATTGATTGTAGAGACTTGGGTTTATTTCTGTGAGCCCTGTATTTTTTAAAGATTTTTTAAAATTTATTTTTAGAAAGGAGAAGGAAGGAAGAAAGAGAGGGGGGGATACATCAATCTGTGATTGCCTCTCATGTGCCCCCTACTGAGAACCTGGTTCTCAACCAAGGCATGTGCACAGGCATGTGCCCTGACTGGGAATCAAACCAGTGATGAATTGGTTCACAGGCCAGCACTCAATCCACTGAGTCACACCAGCCAGTGCAAGCCCTGTATTTTTTTTTATTATTATATAGATAGCACTGCAGTAGAGGAAAATGAAAGTACATGTGACCATATTTTTAAATGATGATAATCTTATTAAAATGTACTATTTTAGGCAATTTTGAGTTACTTCACTCTAAATCAAAAGAGTGAAATTACTCAGACTTGGAGAACAGTTTACAAAAATGTCTCTTGACCCTATTTCATACTTTGAATGTGGAACTAGATCCAAATTTGAACTGCTTTGCAGCCAGTCACTGTAAGCAGCAGAAAAGTCATTCTTCTGAGATGACTGTGCTCTATTGAAGTCCCAGCTCCACAAATAGTGTCTCCTGACACTGTTGAGGGAGAGTTCTTGTTACTGTCCACTGGTGATGATTGTTCACAATCCCCACTTTTCTTCTCTGACACCACACTGCAACTGTGGTTACAGCCTAGTGGGAATGGAAGTCCAGGTTCTCTACTTGGCCTTCTTGGTGGAGGGGGTGCCATAGTCATTTTATGTTTACCTGAAAAACAGTTATTTTCTTTTAAAAAAGTATTTGCACTTGACTGCCTCTTCTCTGGTCTTTGGCTAAAGAGAGCAGACTTTGCTAGGAGTATATTTGGCTGTAACTTTAGCATTTCTAGGTCATTTGACTTCTTGAGTAACAGCTATGGGATATACAAAAACAAAAAAGAAAGAGAAAGAAAGAAAGAAAGAAAGAAAGAAAGAAAGAAAGAAAGAAAGAAAGAAAGAAAGAAAGAAAGAAAGAAGGAAAGAAAGAAAGAAATCCAAGGAACTCATCCTTGGATTGTTCCTCAATTCCTAATGTCCCAATCTCTCCAGCTCTGTATTCCTAAGCTTGTTTTATATGAGATCTGTCTGGGAAAATTTCATCCATTGTTGATATAACAACAGTTTGTGCAACACCAATGTAACCTGGCAGTCAAGGAAAGTGGACTGGAATACACATGCGTGAACAATGACAATTCACTGTACTAGTCAGTGGAGGCGGTAGACACCATTGAGTGAGCATGTGTACTGTGTGGCTGTCACATTCAAAATGACTGAGTGAGTAGAGCAATGATTCTGCTTCAAATTTTGCATTAATCTTAAATATTCCTCTGTGGAAACTATTTGGATGATTCAGAAAACTGCGGCTATGGGCAACTGGTGATTGGCAGCTTCATCAGAACAATATGCCTTCTTAGGCTGAGTTTTTGGCAAAACATCTAAACCACCCAGGTGACTCAGCCCCACTACTTCTCCAGTGGCACCAAGAAACTTCTGGCTTTTCCCCAAATTAAAATCACCTTTGAAAGGGAAGAGATATCAGACCATTGATGAGATTCAGGAAAATACGAGGGGGCACCTGATAACGATAGGGAAAACTGTCTGAGGTCCCAAGGTGCCTACTTTGAAGAGTACTGACATGTCATTGTCCTATGTATAATGTTTCTTGTATCTTATATATTCTCAAAAAATCTTTATTTTTCATATTTATATTGAATACCTTCTGAAGAGACGTTATATATAATATTCAGACATTTTAGCAGTACAAAGTGGGATAAAGAGGGAAAATACATGAACTCCGCTTTCCCAGAAGAGGAAGTCTATTCACTCTTAACTTTCATTTTTTAACTTTGTCTTTAGAAAAATTTTAGCAATAGTTTAGGAGAAGTTGTGTTAAGAATTCCTACTCAATAAGCATTTAAAAATAGTGACAGATAAATTATTATTATTTAGAATTATATTCCCAATATAGAAACATTTTCCTCTTTCCCCCCATTTTAAGACATTACATTCAATACCAGCACACCGAATCTCTGAATATGTTGCAAATCTACCATAGAATAAAAGGAAGATATCTTTCTCTCCCTGAGCTAATGAAGACCTTATAGATACTTTAAAAATTCTTTTCAAAAAACAATATATGTAATGCACAAAATACATCCCTCCATGCATAAGAATTTAGGAGAAGGGTCATTGATACTAGTGGAAGGGGTATTTAAAATAGTTGCGAAAGAAGTTTTAATATTTTGCTACTAGTTAGTTGACTTTGAATATAATAATGCAGCAGTTAACTGTGACATTATTTATTATTCTGTGTACATTTAAAGGTCAGATGTAGATCTATTCCTACACTTAACAAAATTTTACAATACTCTTTTCTAAATACCAAAGAAGTATGAAGAAGTACTTCACAAATCTCTTTTAAAAGTCTGTGATTCAAAGGTCTTTCAGTTTGTTACCAGCAAACTTTTATTCATAGTTTATTTAAGAATTCATAAATATTTAGTTTTTTGCCTTTATCTTAAATCTTTATTAGACCTCAAATTTAATAATTCATTTTCTTTTCTCATATCTCTCAAATGATAACTATGTGGCATTTTGACCAAATACCATTTAGCATTATTTGTTGAAAGGCTATCCTCCATGGAAGAGTTTGGCATCTTTGTCAAAGTCAGTTGGCCTACATGTGTAGCCACATTTTGTCGCATATCTTTGCATTTATTAAGTTTAAATTTGAATCAGCATTTTTGAGTATGATTTTTGGATTACAAGTTCTTCATATATTTTGTCAAATTTATGTCTTTGCCTATGAATCCTCCTCTTTAATCTTTAGGGTTTTATTTAGTTTTTGTTTGTTTCTTTGTTTTAGTCCAGTAGCTAGAAACTCTAGTAAAAATTTTTGCCTTGTTCCTGATATTCTTGAAAAATATTCAGTCTTTAACCATTAAGAATGAGTTTACCATGTTTCCTAGAAGCTATTTTTCAAGTTAAGGACATTCCCTTCTAGTTCTGTTTTTCCAAGAGATTTTATCATGAATAGGTGTTGAATTTTGCAAGATAGAATTGGAACTACCTGTTCCAATCTCACAGTGGAGCATTCTTCTCTTCCCCATTCAATGTTTGCATTTCCCTTTTCCCACAGTGCAAGCACAGTTTCTCAAGAGCATCAAGATATTTACCCATTTCCTTAATCTTAAAATAAATACCAGAAAAATCAAACTATCACAATGCAACATGATCAATAGCAAATTTACTTAAGCAAAGGTCAATTTTTCTTTGTAGTTATTCTTCCATGTGAATGTGTACAAAGAACCAAGTTCAAAATTTCCCTGGTTTAATCCTATTTTCTTCTATGCAGATATAAGATAAGTTTTCTATGGTTAATTCATTGCTATAATTTACTTTATAAACACATTTGGTATGTGATGGAGTTGCTATAAAATCATTCCAACAATCCAAAATTCAGTGTCAAGGATATGTGTTTGTCTTTTAAGTTTCTGCCGATTATTTCACTATCACTAATGAAAAAAAAGATGGAGGCTTAAAAACTTCCCATCTCTTCCTGTGGATAAGCACAAATATCTTGTTACAAATTCAGGGTGCCTGATTATTCATGGTGTATGCACCATGAACACTGGCTTCTCTTCTTATACTTGAAAAAATGGCGTTTTCTATTTTTCTAGTGAAGAAGCTCGGCAAGCTAGTCCCAGTTTAAACATGAATATTTGAATTTGAATCTGCAGGCTTAGATTCCCATGACTGGGGCTAGAGTGGACTTATTGGTATGGACATAATACATAACATCATTTTTGTTGCACAAACATGATATTTATATGTGTCTTTTGAATGTTTTATAGTTCTATAAATAGCTGTATTCTGTGTAGTTTTCCAAATGCCAGAAAATATCACTCTGGTGTTCCTGGTTTCCAAATGCATAAACAAACTTGTACCCAGATGCAGAAGCATTAAATGCCATTAACAAAGTTCTCTCTAATCGAAAAGGATAGTGGGAAATGTGTTTCTGAAGAGAATGGCTGGTTTTTAATCTGTAGTGGAAATAAATCTCTCACTAAAATCCGAGGATACATTATCATGATACTGTGTAGGGAGCAATGAAAGTAGATGAGTTGGCAATCAAATTTCATGCTTCAGGGCTTGAACTGTTTTTATAGGGGTTATAATGAGATCTTCTGAAATAAGTGAAGGAATTTTTCTTGCCTTAAAATGTGTAGAATTATCTATGTAGATCATGGTCCAATCTGGAGTTTCAAGCATACAGTTAGCATAGCTATTCAAAAACAGAATTTGACAAAGTTTAATCTGTCTCTTAGTTTCCCTCAAGTGACACAGCATAGCATGATATGAAACCTTCTGGACACAAAAGGAGTCTATGAAATTATTCAACTGGCATTCTCCCTCATCCCGGAGGGCACTGACATCTTACTCTCTCTGTAACTGTAACCAGAAGGAACACCTTTGTTCACACAATCGGGCTCACCTTCAGCTCTCCGGTTACATAGATTCAGCTGTGTACAGAATCCACTGAAGACATAGATGGCCAAAAAGGGGTCAGCAAAGAACCAGCCAGTGTTGCTTCTGTCCCAGGACTAGATTACTTTTGTTTCCTTTTAGGAAAATATATTCATTTTCTTATACTTTAGTGGTCCCTTCAAATTGCTTCCTGTGAGGAAATTAATGAAGCTTTTTCAGAAATCTTCTGTCTCTATGTGCTTTACTATCACTGTTATACTTTATTGTAGTTATGTTGTATGTTCAATTTTATTTTCATGAAATCACATGCAAGATTACTGGGATATCTTAACATCCAATGTACCCACTTCTTTAAATAATGTCAATAATATCGGTAATATCAACATTTTGTTCTTAAGCAGATAGGATCATTAAAAAAAGTACTTTTCATAAGGTATCTATTAATTAGAAGGCATGTGGAAGAGGGGTAATGTTAGGTTTTATTTGATAGCCCCGAGTATATTAGATATTCAATGCATAACTCCTAGTAGTAAAAAGAAGTAATCAATTTAGCTTATGCTTTGCACTAGCATGTTAAGGTTCATGTTAGAAAAATTGACAAGTTATAATCAGTAAGCTATTTATCTCAGGGCTGCATCGATGTAGTAATTCATGCTACTTCCCAGTATGCTGAAATTGAAACTGTTTTCTGAGGCTTACCATACAATTCATCAAAATTAGCAAGTTACCTTGCGATAGTAAAAAATAGTTCAGATGAATGGTAAGTCATCCATAACTCATTTTGTTTCTTTTTCTAATTAATACACCATAATGAGCCAAGAAGGCTGTACAAAAGGAATAAAACCTATTTCAAGATTTGCCTCATATAAATTACATGGACTGTGGGTTTATAAGTACTAGATCTTAAAAGTCATATCTTACTTTGGTCCCCAGTCAGGGGTCAGAGCACATCCCCGGGCCCCTGCATCTTTGTTTCAGGGCACAAACTGCACTTTTGATCCTCTGGTGCCGACGGGAGGCAGCCGGCCAATGTCTATCACATCAGTAGTTCTCTCTCTCTCATCCCCTTCCTGTCTCTCTCTAAAATCAATAAACACACCCTCATATCCTTGAATGAGGACAAATAAATAAATAATACATGCATAAGAAATTTTAAATAGAATAATTGCATCAAAATTTCTGGATATAACTCGAAAAGGTTAATTATGTTTCTATAAACTAGAAGCAGTTAGAATGTAAAATTGAAGACAGTATATTATTTAAATCATTAAAATACTAAACAATTGGGAATAAACTTTCAAAAGATGTGATTTTTTCCTGCTTTTTTTTTCATGTTTTACTTAACAATATGTCGAAAAGGTCTAAACAAATGTTATCGGAAGCTCTCTGTGCCTAAGTGGGGCTTGTCCAATGTGCACTTCACTGCAGTGTGATGCGGCTGGACCATTTCACCGCTGATTCCCTGATGTCACTGTCTACCTACAGGTTTTAGCTCTTGGTGTGTTTCCCAAAGACTGTTCCCATATTAAAGGTTGTAACATCTTACCTAAAATGGTCCAAGTCCTGGGAACTCAGAGGATTCAAACATCTGAGACTTCATGATTCAATATGCAAACTTCACTTAAAGACTTAGCAGCAGCGTAGCCTCGACTGGCATCTGCCTGTCGACTGGCTGTTGTGCCCTCTCCTGTGAAGGGCTCTATCTTGTTTCCTGACTGTCCTACAGGCTGATATGTGTATCTAACGATCAGGCTGCTTTTTAACAGACTTTCATTATTTTATTTTGCGTGCAGGCACATTTTTCCTTGCAATTCCTCTGGTATCTAATACAGACAATTCCTAAGATTTTTGTGGATTATAGAGATTAAAGGGCTTTAATATTTTTGAGGAGTTCTAGACCAGAAGATTTTTGGTATTACAAAACGTTGGTCTTGTCTAGATGAAACGCTATTTTTTAAAAATATTATCTTTCTTATTTTTAAAAGTAACATCACAAAATTAGTTAACCTTGACTCCAGCCATACATTCATTACTTAGCTTCCTCTAAAGCAATGTTTTCAATCAGTGTATTTTACAATGAAGATTAAAAACAAGAAAATAAAAGCACGGATTACTAACCAAGTACATATGCATGAAAAATATATCAAAATTTATCTTCTGAATTTGCATTTCTTTAATCCTCAATATTTTAATATAAAATAAGTGTTTATGTATTAGTGGGTCTCAAACTTTTTATTTGGATTTCTCCAATCTATCAATCAAAGTAAACATATGACAGAGAACTGTGAAATTTTAATTGAAATTAAGTAGAATAGCACATTTTATTTTTATGCCATGCTGTATCAATAATTATTGTAATTTAAAATTACATTTCCATTATTTTTCTAATATAATTGGTTTTCTATTACTATGTCATGTACTTGTGTTGTTTTTAGTTTTGAATACCACAGAACATAAAATTCAGTGAAAGTACTTGCTTCAGACCTCACAGAAGTAGATGTCAGACAGTGAACATCGACTGCACTAACTGAACTGACCTCGTGAGCTTGTGGTTTTAGTTAATCTGGAACTTTAAGAATTTTGCAATGGGGATTCTATTCTTCTACAACAACAGACATCTCCAATTGTAGCATGATTTACCCTCAGAGAGGGAGAGGGGGAAAGGAGGACAAGAGAGAAAACAGGAGAGAGAGAGAACATGAACTGTGGTAAACCAGAATATGACCACAGCTGTGCAAAAATATGAAAACCAAAATGTAATTGATAAATAATTTAAAGTTAGACTGACATAGATATGCAATAAGCTAGTATGTTAAAGAAACTTCTTGCTGAAAAACAATGGTCTAATTGTTTAATACTTGTCATGGCCATGTGGGAGTGAAGGTCAGACAAGATTCGGACTGCCTGGGTATCAGATTTCATTTGATGTTTGTCCGCCAGTGCTTTTTCTATTCCTGAGGGAACCCGGGAACTTACATAGAAGACATTTGTTACAGTCACCAAACTTCACTGAAATAGCCCAGCCAAATTCTTTACATTTCAGTGGTCAATAATGTGTTTCTTCAACTGGTAATTTCAAACTGTAATACCTTCTTTATAAAAATGGGAAAGACACTAAGATGAAAGGCAATGGATAATAAAAGCACAAAATGAAGCTCTTGCTCTTTGGATAAAATAGTTGCTAGTTTCTGAGTCCCTGGTGTTTCTCTTTTGGAACAGGTTGCTTTCTCTGGGCCCTTTGTCCCTAGTGTTTCACTTTCCTTTCATACATGCACACACATGCATGTGCGCACACGTTCTGGTCTTTGCGTGTTCTCTCCACTCGAAAAGCTGCTGCAGTCTTCATTAAACATAAGTTCCACTAAAGTGCTAGCTTACTGACAATGAGGAAAAGTTCAGTCTCCTGACATTGGCCATGTTATCACAAGAAAACACAAGGGCAGAAATATGAGAGAATTGTTGACATTTTACTCATTTAGTTTGAAGATATGACATGAAATCAGTCATTTTTCTTCAAAATTATTTTGTGTTATTAACCTGTTGTTTGGAAGATATGGACACTGTCAGTTACTTTAAACTGTGAATGTAGATAGAACCGGAAGGACCGACCAGGATCAGTACTTCCTTTACTGAGCACTTGACCTTCTTCCTTGACTGAATTTCTAAGGGCTAACTGAATGCCTCCAGTTATGTAGAACCTTCCTAAAATCTTTACCAAAAAAGAGTAACACCTTTCCTCACAGCTTTATAGCGCAATTTTCCAAGCAGTCACCATGTTTCCGTGAATTCTGTCTGTAATTTCCAATTTTAAAATACGTAAAATAGCTGAGTATACAAAGTATTGACATATCCAAACTTTTAAATAATTGAGTAAAGTAATAAAATGATTCAAAATTCTTCAGAGCAACAGAACTTGATATTAAATAAGTAAAAGCCAATTGTTTTAGATATATTCCAGAAAATTTATAAAATTAACGTTATTTCCTCAGCAAAGAGTATCCCTCACATGAATAACACTTTTCACAGTAACTCAAATATAATGAATTCTGAGAAATATTATTTAACATATGAAACATGGGATATTGGAAATTTAATTACTTAAATATTGGACTTTAACTATATTTCTATATTATGCTTTGAATCAACCATCAGGAAGAGTTTTAAATTATTTGCAAAATAACTTTCCAAAAGCTCTCTTAACATATATATTAAATACTTGTTCTAATATTCAAATAATCAAAACTTTTTATTAATCAAATACTTGTATTTATATAAGAAAATATCTTGTATTTAATAGTATTCATGACCATTGTAGCTAGCATCATTTGACAATAAAGGACTATTTTGGGCATGTAGAATAGCTTTACAAATGCCAGCTTTTGGCTGTATAATAATCTATAGAAAATATAACAAATAAAATATATCAACCATGCTAGACAATAAGGGGAATCATTTCAGTTACAGTTATAGAATTGAAATAGTCTTTTAGGGGAAGGGGCACTGGATGAAAGAAGGTGAAGGGATTCGCCAAAGCACATACGCACACGGCCCATAGACACAGACAACGGTGTGGTGATGGCCACAGGGAAAGCAGGGCAGGGGCTGAGTGAAAGTGGACAAAGAGTGGGAAATGTGGACATCTGCACTAGCGTCAACAATAAAAATACAGCTAAAAAGGAAATCTCAATTTATATTTCATGCAAGAAAAAGATTGATTTAATTAATTTAGTATAATGAAACACATCTGTATTTGGACACATTCCGAAAGCTCTCTGTTTTTCATGTTGAATCTAATTTTCCCAGAGTCTCCTGGGAAAACTTTTTTGTTTCATGACTGGGAAATGCTTCAGCGTCCTCATACTGACTTTACCCTTGGGGCTTAATTTAACACAAGTGGTAGGCGCATAATCCACATTTATGTTGCAACTTGTTTTTCTTTTAATTGTGATTAATTTAATTCCAAGGGAGTTGTTTATTTGCTCTTTAATTTGATGTTCATATATTGAAGGTCACAAGGTCAAACACTGCCTTTTTCATTTCAAGTCTTTTCTGATTCCCTAAATAATGACTATCTAAAAGTATTCTCTTCCTTTGGGAGTCACAATGAAATCCTAAAGAAAGTTAAGCAAAATAAATTGGCCAAATAATTATAACAAAACAAGGATGCTATTTTGAGTCCACTAGCTACTTTAGCTACCTATATGTAAACATCTCCTGGTTTGATCTATGAGAAGAGAGGCAAAATCCAAATGGGTAAAATGAAGAAGATAGAAAATACCAAGTGTTGACAAAAACATAGATTAATTCTAATGATTATATACCAGTAATGAGATTGTAAGTTTATGTGTTCATTTTTACTTTTTGATTACATTGTTATTCAAGTACAGTGGTCTCCATTTTCCCCCCATTGTTCCCCGCCCCTCCCGGCCACCTCTGCCTCCCACCCTGGATCCTAACCCCTTTGGCTTTGTCCACGTGTCCTTTATAGATGTTCCTTGATGACCCTTCCCCCCTTTTAAACTTTTTATAGTATGTCAAAAGTGGAACTGTACAGATTTATTCAGCATTTCTATACATAAGCTTTCTAAATATAGGCTGCATGAGCTTCACAGAGGACACATTTAAGAGTGTTCAGAGCAGCACTATCTTTAATAATCCAAAACTGGAACGTAACTATTGACACAAAATGAGTAAGTAATTTATATTGTATTCATTCAATGGAACACTATACAGCAGTGATAATGAGTAATTTTCAATTACAACAGCCACAACTACATACAACCTAGATGAATCACACAATTAAAATACTGAGCGAAAGACACAAGGCCCATAAAATTACATATTGTCTGACTCCAATTATATAAAAATTAAGACCAGAAAAAGCTAATCTATGAAGTTAGATATCAAGTAGTGGTTGCCATCAGATTAGTGAATAATCATGGGAAAGGAGCAGGATGGGAATTAATGAGTGATTTTGTTTCTTGACTACATGATTCCTCAGGTGGGCTCAGTGCATGAGAATTCATCAAATTGTATATTTATACTTTGTAGTCTTTAGTTTATATTTTAATAATTACATATTAACAAAAGCTTTCCATGAATACAAAATGTAAATGATCCTCGTTATAATGAAACATATATGTATCACTCTAAAATTACACAAACATAATTAATTAAAACTTGCTAAAATATATGCATGGTATATTAAAATTTACCCTATATTAAAATAACCTAGCCTAATAAAGAGCTAGGTGATTTATAATTGTTTTCCATAGAAAACAGCATTTTTTAATTTAAATCAATCATGAAATGTTTATTCCACCAGTAAATAACAGAGGTTTTCCATTATCATCAATTGACATACAGATCTAGTTGTGTTGTTACAATGAAGATCTTACAGTCACGCCTCACTTAACAAATAGGATACGTTCTGAGAAATGCACTGCTAGGAGACTTGCATTGTGTGGCACACGTGAAGAGCCCTTACAGAAATGTTAAAGCCTACTGCACACCTCGGCTGTGCAGCATAAGCTATTGCTTCTAGGATACAAACTATACAGCACATTACTGTACTGAATACTGAAGGCAATTCTCACACATTGGTGTTTGTGTACTTATATCTAAATACCATATCTAAACATAGAAAAGGTATAGTAATAACATAGACCAAAAGATTTTTTTAAGTGGTATACCTGTACCACTTAAAAAAATACCTGTAAGGTGCTCCTTACCATACCTGTATGGAGCACCTAGTGTGAACGCAGGTGGCAGAGCTGGAAGTCCTGTGAGTCTGTGAGGGGTGATGAGTGATGTGAAGGACCAGGGCCTTACTGTGCACTACTGTAGACTATAAACATCACCCCACAAGCCCTCATCTTGCTTCCTTCCAGAAAGGTCAGAAACAGAACACTGACGCTATCAGTGCTGCTCCATGAATGAAAATATTGGCTGGATTGATTGGAAATATGAAGAAGAAACTGTCTGGGTAAGTCATCCATCACCAAACAGTGACTATCAGGAGAGAGTGAAAGGTGGCCCAAGGGTCAGTACAACTAAGCATCCAAGATGGATATAAAGGAATGCAGGGGATGGTCACAGCAATGATGTTTTTGTTAGTACATGTCAGAGCAATGGTCGAAATAAGGAGTTTTGCGGTATTCATTGAAAAACAGCACGTTTCACAGGGAGAGGGTATAGAACTGAGAACTAACTATTTTCACTTTGGAAATTTGCTTTTGGTGTCATTCACCCTATCTAGTACAAAGAGCCCTCTCTGGCATTGAACCAATAGAAGAAATAGAACTTATCAATACTTGATATCATTAAAAACTGGAAATGTTTCTGAAATACCAAGACAGGCTGGCTCCACTCCAAAACAGAAACATTTTACTAAAGTGCCAGTGACACTTAATCCTCGTTTAGGTAGCTCCTGAGGACCAGTGTCCTTGTGGAGGATCTCAGGCTCTTAACAAAGAATTTATAGCAATGTGCTCTGAGGACCATCAGGCTGGATCCAGGGGGCTGTAGTGCTCTCCGAATGTGAATACTAAGGGACAGGTTCCCCTGTGCTGAAACAGGTCTGTGGCTGACTGATTAGGATGTAATTTGTGTACTCAAAATAAAGGTGTTGTAAGTGAGAGGGAATCTATTACCAGCCCCACAGATAATACTCCTATCAGAGAAATAAAACTCATCTTGACCAAATGTCCTTCCATTTCTTATAGGAAATTCAGCTCCATTATAATATTATGGGACCACTGTCACACATGTGGTCCATTGTTGACAGAAATGTCATTATGCTGCATGTGACTGTATTAAGATCATGTGATTATCTTTATAATTTTTGCCTGAATAAAACAAATTCTAGGGAATTCAGCATTTTTCAGATTGACTAACAAACTTCTTCAGAATGAATACCAGTGAAAGATTGACTTTATATCATTAGTGTCAGAACTGACTCTCTTTGTAAAAGTTTTGGGGATCAACATTAGGTAATGAAAAAAATAGAATTTTTTACAATATGAGTAGAAATAACTGATTTACAAACATTTATTACATGAGAAAATCAATTGCCTTCTTATCAAAGATGCAAATAGTGACCCAACAATTCAGCTCATAGCCAAATACCCAGATTATACTTCCCCAACGAGGGATAAGGGATACATACATTGAAAACAACTGCAAAAACAAAATCACTAGGCAATGTTTTGTGATAAATACAAAACAATGACAACAGTGATAAACATTTGGGAGAGAGAAATTAGAGACCTGGAGTCCTGTCCTCGTTCCACCTGTGCGTCTCTGCATGTCATACCCAGCCATGCATTCATCCGTTCAGCATGTATTTATTAAACACCCGATATATATTAGGCATTTTTCAGTCTGAGGATTTAAAATAAATATAAGGATTATTCATAGCCTTTCTCACAGACTCCTGGACACAGAAATAAATGAATGAATGCAAGGGGATAACAGTGAGAGGTATGCAGAAAGATCCACAAGGGTGCGTGTGAGCACACAGCAGTCAGGTGAAGGTCAAAGTGCAGATGGACTTTGTTAGTTCTTCTGGAACATATGTCTCATTGTCTTCTGACTCATGCGAAGCATTTAAAGAACTTGAAACATTTCAGGGAAGAACTTCCGAGCATGTCTATACTGCATCCAATGATTGCTGGTGTTGCTTCCAAGGGTTTCTGACTGAGAAACTTGATGAGATGGGGTTTATACTTTTAAAACATTGAATAAGACTATTCTTATAAAGGTCACAGGAAAGCAAACTATTTGCTTCTCAAAACTCACTTTGAAATTATGTTATAAAATAGACAAATAAAAAAGCTAATTTTACAAACATTAGGCAAAGAGAGGAGGGCTTCTCATATAATGTTTTAATAAAACCCAACCTGTGTGCCTCCGTGCATACCAGTGTGTTTACTGTTTTATCTGCACTGCACCCTTTCAACAAATTTTGATTACCAGAATCATTTTCAACATTCATCTCCAAATTCCAAAGCAGGATAAAATTTCTATCTGATTTATAAGATATATATCAGGGATCAATCCACTGTGTTTATAAATTATAATTCATGGGCTGTCTGTTCTGCTTCCAGGCCCATCAAGAAGTACAACATTTAGTTATCCCATATCTGCCTGACCAGCGTCTGTCAGCAAATGGAATTGTTAGTGTAACTGGAAAGGGAAGCTACGACACAGGGAGTGTGTCCTTGAAACGAGATTTCAAAAGTCTCTTTTTTGTGTTCTTTATTCTTTGCCTTCTTCTCCTCTGCTTTCTTCCATTCCTAGTTCACTGTTACAATATTGAGACATACACAGAACCTCATGTCGAGCACAAGAACTCAGTCATGTACAGTGTTTGCACTTAGCTTTCATGTGATTGTCTGTGATTCTGTGGGCAAACATAAGAACACCGCGTTGCACATGAAGTCTGCAGTCACATCATCTGCGGCTCCAGATGGAAAACAGCCTGCACAAACAGGAGGTATCGCTCCCCAGGTGGGTTTCCAGTTTCAATATGTTTGAACAAATCTTTGGGTAGCAAACACAGAGACACCAGCAACTGGGCAATGTGGAAGAGTTGTCAGGAGAAAATACTCTCCAGTCTCGTCCTAAACATTTTTCATAAAATCCAAGAATTAATTGAAGAATCTTAGTACATCAGAGCCACCTATCTCCCTATTCCATGTTCTTAGATTATTTTCTCAGTTACTCCTGCAGCCATGTGCACACAGCTAACTGCCCCTCCTCTCTCTGAGTCTGGTACCACCGATGACATGGCCGGGAATTCAAAGAAACAAAATATAGTCCAAATTAGCTGAATGCTCTCCACCGCTAGAGAATTTGAGAGTCAGGAAAAATTGCTACTTATGCCTGTTCTTATATCTTGTTTACTTTATTTTTTAATGTTATTTTTCAGTTACAGCTTACATCCAACAGTATTTTGTATTAGTTTCAGGGGTATGACGTAGTGGTTCAACAATCATATACTTCACACAGCATCCCCCCCAATATTTCAAGTCCCCATCTGGCCCCATGCGTGGTTATTACAATATTATTGACTTTACTCCCTATCCTGTGCTTTACATCCCGGAGACTCTTCTGTAACTACCAATTTGTATTTCTTAATCCCCTCACCTTTTCATTCAGTCTCCCAATCCCCTGCACACAGAATGCTACCATCAGCAATTTGGGAGAAGATTTTCCCATGATTGTTCTCCATTTCCCACCGTTTCTCACTTAAATGATCACAGTGACCCCTGAGGCTCTTTGAAAAGGAAGCTACACCTGGGACGTACCAGGGCGACTTAACACACACAGTCGAGTCCCTGTTTTGGCGGTGTTCCGGTCCTCCCCAGCACCTATAAAACATAGCATTCAATAGAACATCCAGTTTCAACTTTCACCTTCGGACCACTTCCCTCCTCAGTGAGTCATTCAGCAGGAAAGGGAAATCTGTGCTGGGGTGTGGAGTTTTCCCCTCAGATTAAAATGCTTCTGACTGCTGGCAAAATTAGAAAAACAGCTTCAAGGGTAAGTTGGTTTTATTTTATTGTATGCTACCAGTAGGGGAGATTTTTAACATCAACACCAGACAAGCAAGCATGCCTCTTCTGGCTTCAGAAATCACCCGCCCTCCTTATATAATCCATGTAGCACTTTACCTCTGAAAATGATTTCTGATGATGACCTGGATATCAAAATTAGGAAACAGCCAGAAATCATTTCCTTTCTTTTATGTTTTGTGTCTGTTGCCATCCCTGAGTCTTTTCATTTATCCTGGCAGAGGTTTGTCTCTTTGCCTTTAAAAGTTAAATCCACCTTCATCACACAATGTAGAAAGAAGTGAAATTAAACTGCAGTGTGTTCCAGAGGAGAAAATCTACTTTATTCATCTCTCAGCCCTACTTTAACTTACACTGACCTAATTACAGCCCACACCGGGAGAGGCTGAAGAGTTGAAGGAGCACTTCTGCCATCTAGTGGTCAGTCCCTTGCACTGTACCCGGAGACCTCCACGTTTTTGCTTTATTTTTGAAATGTCTGGCACACAAGTGCAAATAACCTTCTCCATTCTCTGCGTGAATACTGAGGATATGTAACACATACTGTTCTGTTTCTTTGGAGATTCAACATGTAATGGTCTTCTAAGGAACTCAATTTAGAAAAGGTTGAATTAATAGCTCTTAAGATGAACCATAGCTTGAAAATTACATTAGGACTGCATGACATTACATGAAAGTTAAATTGAAAATGATAATGCAAATATTAATACCCATTAAGGCAATCTTTTTAAAATTATGTATTGAATTTAATATTTAGGGATGTTAGCACCCTCTCCACTAAATCAATTATCCTTCCTTGTAGCGACTGCCTGATGTAGCTAGCTGGATGATTTTTTTCAGCTAGCTTATTTGTTTGCTTTTGGGAGTGGTAGTGGACATTTAAGAATGCTTCAGTCTCTTTTCCAGGCTTCATTAACGAGTTATTGATCAGTGACTTGAAAGAAAAACTTGGATGAAAAATGTAGTCAGCCTTAAATCACCAATGCTAATTAAAACCAGAGAAAAGAAGGAGAATGAAAGGCACTTACAATGCCCAAATCTCAAGGTAGCTGATCCCTCCACCAAAGCGTTAAGGCAGCAGCCACTAGCTCAGCCTGGCATTCTTGCCTGTATCACAGAGCAGGGGAAGGACCTGGTACCAAAGTCCCTGTGGACAGAAAACAAAGGAATAGGCTGTATATCGAGTGGGTAATCAATTCCAGAATCATTAGGGTAAATGATGGTCAGGGTCACATTTACACTCTTTTCAACAAAGCAGTAAAGTGGTGTGATAATTTTCAGTGTTGGAGTTTATTGGGAAGCTCTTCATCCTCGTGGCTCCAGGTTGCTTATGATATTCTATCTGAAGAGCAAATGAGTAAAGAATTTTCACAGTTATTCATAAGAACTGTTAAGTATCCACTGCTTTTGTGATCTTATTTAGAGGTGTGGTGATAAAAAAGAGCACATTATTTATGGCTTAACTAGAACTGTTTAATGAAAATAAGAGTGTTAAAATTGATATGGTCATTTATTTATCCAATATTTATTGGAGAGTGAACTATGAGCAAGTTCCTGTAATAGGTAAAGGTTTACACATTACAAGCAAAAACCAATATGCTCACGCTGTCATGGAGGTTAATTTGATTTTTTCTCTACTATCTTCACCCTGTAGACTAAAGTAGGAAATGATATATAATGTATTGCACAGTATTTAAAATTAACCCTGTCTTTTCAATTCTGCTGCCTTAAGCCAAACTTCTTTATTTTTAGCCTAGATTATTTCCACAGCATCCTGACAGGTATGTCTGTGTGCAGTTTCTCTTTGTGGCCCTCCAAAAGCATTGAAATCCTAACCCCCGCGTGAAGGCATTGGAAGGTGAGACCTTTGGGAGGTGACCAGCTCATGACGTTGGGGCCCTCAGGAACTGAAGTAGTGCCCCGCGAAGAAGACCCTACAAAGTTCGCGACCCCTCTTTTTGCCATGTACGAAAATACTCATACAGTGGTTGCTATTGTATTCTTTGTACTCTTTATATTCTTCCACTGAAAAGTCAGATATAGCTTAGTTACAGATTTTCTCAGTGACCTTTTGCACAGGAATCACCACTGAATGGTCCGTATTTACGAAAGCATCTCATAACTTGCAAGGTAATTACTATTAAAGTGAGAAAACTATACAATGTAAGTATTCCTTTTGAAGGAAAGCAATAAGTTCAGAAATAAATTAAAACAAATGTCTTAACGGCCTTTCATCAATGAATGGATAGTGATTTAATAAAATTTGCTGTGTTAAAAGACAACATAAGTAAAATTTAGACCGTGTTTTATCACTCACTCTGGTCACTATCTTTAGGAAGTCTTTCGTCATCACTGTCTGAAGTACTTAACAGAATAGCACACAATTCCGAACTGAGAAGAGGAGAATATCAGGAAAGAAAAACAAACACACAATTTTAGAAGCAATTCACAAAATATAAACAAATAATAAAAGCACAAATGTCGCTGGGTCTAAAGTATCAAGACCAAAAAAAAAAAAAGACAAAAATAGTCAATATATTCACAAAGGGCCAGCTTAATGAAAACCAGGCCTGCTAATATGTGGATCTGTCCCCCAGAGAATTGTGTTATGGAGAGCCCGTTATGTAGTTTAAATAAGTTTGCCTAGAAACAGATTATTTTATGGTCTTATTGCAAAATATCATATAGTTTTGGACCAGATCTTTTACAGACTCTTACTCTAAATGATTCTGGGTTAGAGCATGAATCTGAGGCCAGCAAAGGGAGATGAAGATTTCACGCATCTCTTAATCTTTAAACGCAAAAGAGCTTTCCACTGAAGAAGGCAGAGCATGTGAGGACGTGACATTCCTGGTCTTCGGCCTATAAATACATTAGATCCTCTTTTAAATCCCCCTTTCATTTAGTTAAAATCAATTTTAAACATTAGCACTGTCTTAGCTGGATGGCTTAAAACACAAACAGACACACATAACATTGAAAAAAAGGAATGAAAAAGAACATTTATTTAGTATTAAAAATTCATCAGCATATTTGAAGGATTAAAATATATTCATAAGTTGTATTAAATATTTAATGCATAAGACTTTAAAACCAAATAAATTCATTAAAAAGTAATCTTAAATTAATGTGTTTTTTCTTTCATAAATATGCCAGGTTTAATTATCCCAATCTAAACAGTATTGAAGGTAGTAGACATTAAATCCACTATAATGTTATCTTTATGTTGTATTACCTTCATTGCTATCAATTTAATTAAAGTGTGCATTGGCAAGGCCCAAAATGACCTAATTGTTTAAACAAAGCTTTTCTTAGTCATTGCCAAGCCTAAATATTAAGCACCCCTAATGACCTTTTGTGTAATGTTTCCTATAAAATTATTCCATGGAAATAATTTAGGAAAACCATCATTTGTACATTTTTATTGTTTTTAATCCAATAAACAGAAAATCAACATCAGCCATTTCAGAAAATATTGTTTTTAGATGGACAAAGAATAATGCTCTAATTTGCAGGGTGTCCAACCTTTTGGTGTCTCTGGCCCACACTGGAAGAAGAATTGTCCTGGGCCATGCATTAAATCACAAACACTAAAGAAAGCTGATGAGGAGAAAATAAAAGGTTTTAAGTAGATTTATGATTTTCTGTTGGGC